>BQNB010034348.1:0-51671 GCA_026074375.1 Tanacetum coccineum
TAGTAATCTTCAAAATTTCCTCATTTAAGCTCTAGAATGCGCGCCTTTTGCTAAGTTTCACCGATTACTCCATAATTACTGCAATTCTCAAATGTAAACGATTAAGTAACAATTCTTTGCAATAACTATACAAAATGGGTTAATAACATAAGATAAATGATGCTATAAAATAGACGTTATTTGATGTCATCAAGCTTGTATGGTTATTTTCATTTCATCCTCATTTCAAACACACAAAACACATACAAAAAAATAATTTCTCTCATCTCTTTCCTTCTTGCTTTTGTCAGACCACCAACACACACAAAAACACATAATTTTTCTAACTTTTTTCAAGAACGTGAAGATTAGGATACATACGAGTTGATTCCAATAGGTGTGGGTTTATAAAAAACAATGTTTGAGATGCCGGTTTCGTGTCGATCTCGTCTTCAAAACCCTCTTTTGTAAGTCATTGTATTTCGTAAATTCTTGTACTTTTGAATGTTTTATGATGCATAGATGTTTGTTATACGGTGCTTTTCTAAAAATCTAAGACGAAAAATGTGTGAAACACCACATAGGATGCGTTTGGGTTCAAACAAAGAGGAAAACGGGAACAAGGGTTGATCATTTTAATATAGTGGTTGTGTCGGTGAAGTGACATTAATTGCTTATTGTAAATTGTAGCTTATTTAGCTTACTGATAAGCTTTGGTAAGCTTATTTTTGGGATTATTATGTTCGAAAACCCCAATGAACAAAAAGAAAGTGTTTTTGGTTATTTATCTCATTTGTCGTATTTTTATAACTTATTTTGATATCTAAAAGTACTACGTAGCCTATTAGCCTATTTAAAACTATACAGATTTGGTTTTGGGCTTATAAAACTCACGGCCTAATAAGGTTTAATAAGTCACAACTTATTGTGAACCTTATTATGGTCTGGGTTATTTTCATGACTTTTGATTATAGCTTATTTTGATATTTAAGAACTCGTGTAGCTTAACAGCCTAAAAATAAGCTCCGGATAGCTTATTTTGGGCTTAAGAGGCCACGACCCAATAAAATAAGCCCAACCATGGCTTTGTCTTGGTCCGGGAGCCTTGGCTTATGTTGTGGCTTATTCGTCAAACTTATATTTACTAATGGGCTTGATAATGGGCCTAAATCGGATTTGAAACCTAATAGTATCGTTTTGGACCACTAAAGGGCCTTAAGGCCCAATAAGTGAATACTAGTTGTTTTAAACGACTAAGACGAACTTTTGAAAGTGATTATTACAACTATATCTATTAGAATAGTTAGATAGTCGTTTGGAGAAATGCGTCATGATAAATTTCACGAAATGTGGATTTTTGATCGTTTTGTCGGAATTGACTTGTTTTAGGGAAAATGTTGAAAATGTTAGGAAAATAAGGTTTAAACCTTAGAAAACGTTTTATAAACGAACGGGTCATGCCGAAATTTCATAAAAATATCATACTTAGAATATTTTGCAAAATTTCTACTTTCTTAAAAATCTGACAAAAAGACGAAATAACAAAATGTTATTATTTTAATAAATCGACTAAAAGACGAAAAATATGTTTTATAATTTAAAAAAATATAATACTTCTATTAATGGTTTAGCATAATTAAAACGTCTCTTTTCTTATAATTTATACAATTAAACTAAGTAACTTGAGGCTACCGGATAGAATTACCGGAACATATTTATTAATGTGTAACATCTAAGTCTTGTTATATTACTTGACTATTTTCTTAAATAGTATAAGTGTATATTATCTAACATACATACTTTAGTATATCTCATTCTAGTCTAAATCACCAACCCCTACGCAACCAATACCACTAAAATCAGTAATACGAAAACGTTTTCAAAACTCCTATGCATCAAATCCAAATATCCATTTCAAACATATTTTTAAATCAGTCAAATTGCTAGGTCGTGCCTGGAAGCCGTTGTACGTCGTTGTTTGACCATCATATTCTCTGTTATATACTATCTTTGTTAATGTGATTTCTCGTAGCCCCATACTTTTTATACTCTTTTTTCCGTTGGGGGAAAATGATACTCAAATCCATTTCAAAATGATTTTACTACTGTGCAAAATCTCTTATTCTTTGGACAATGTTATGTGCATATGATTACGTGTATGAATGCTATGTGAACACTATGTGAATACTATGCAATACTATACGAGCAAAGTACCAAATGGGCTTTTGCTAAACTTACCCGACTGTGTAGCTCCAGCTGGTAGACGATAGGTTTGGAAGGCAAGAACAACGCGTGGGGCCGGTTTTGATATGTGTTTTGGAACAACAAAATAAAATTATACATTTTCATTGACAACGCGTCGGAAGATAACATTGTCGATATTCTAACTAAACTTGTTAAACGTGAACCTTTTAATTACTTACGTCTAGGTCTAGGAATGATCGAACAAATTGATTAAAATCTCTTTTAGTGACTATACCATCGAAATAAAATCATAGTTCACTTACCAAAACATAGAATTTCAAATAAACTATGTCAAAATCCAAAAATCTAAAAAACAAAATCGTCAGATAGGCGGTCCCCTTAGCTCAACAAGGGCGGCCCCTTAGTGATAAAGGGGCCAACCATACATATATGGGGGCCGGCCATCTGTTAGTCCTGAAAAAAATTCCTTTTATTTTTCTCTTTCTTTCAATATTGTGTCTAGGATTCAATTTTGCACAAAAACAAAAATTGAGAATCTCTAAAAATATTATAATTAAGACTAAGAGCTTAGTTAGCTTCATATCAAAAATAGAATACACTTATGTCTTGCAAAAGATTAAAACATAATGTGTTCACGCGTATATCTATATATTCCGAATCTATTTTTTAAACTCTCACGACTAGGAATTCATGAAAACTTAATTTCATACATTGTTGATATATGCTAAAAACATTTTTCATGCACGCATAATTATCTCACACGTGTTGCCAAAATATATACTCTAATATTTTTTTTTCGACACTCTTTATTGAGCAAAATTAAATCAAGGAGTGCTTGAATTATTTTTTAGGTTTTTGTTTAGAGTCGAAATAATCATTACTCCACATTTGTTGCATATAGACACACTAGGTCTTGAAAGTCATAAACATTTATATAGAAATGAGTTATTTACTTAATAAATATTGTCAAGACTCTTGAGATATGTATTTCTTAAAAGAATCCTCATTTCATGATAATTGCCCATTAGATGTTAAAATCTATTTGTTTTCTCATACATGTTTCTTGATTGCCATATAAACTAGGACTTGCTGCAAAATAGCCATCAAAAAGTTTCCTTTTTGCCATTTCATGCAAAGAAACAAAAATCTGAACAACCTGAATTTTTCCAGGCGACGGCCCCCTTAGCTCTTAAAGGCGGCCCCTTAGTGACAAGGGGCCGACCACATAAATAAAGGGGTCGACCATCTAAAACACGATTTTTACTATTTCTTTTTGCTTTTTGACCCTCTTTCCCCTAGACTGAGCTATCATTTCCCAGAACTCACAGACAAACCTTAAACTTGTTTTCTCACAATGTTTATTTATCCTAAATCACTCCATATCCTTAGTATAAATAAGACTTCTTCTTCATCATTCTCATCACATTGTCATCCTCAATGTCATCTCTCAAAAACCCCTCATCTAAATTTATCAAGAGAGCATAGATTTCCATAAAACCCGTATGGAGGAAGAAATTTAACTATTGTAACTCATTAAGTAAGGTCAATGTTCAATCACAAACAACCATAGCTAGACCACAAACTCCGTACCATTATCTTCCAAAAGAAAACCCTCTCATTGCATCTCCAAACCATGCTTCACCTCCACCTCAATCACCATCACTTTTTGATCACAATGTCAATGTTTACTTGCAAGAAGATTAAAACACTAATCCAATACCACCTCCACCTCCTCCATCTCTTTCTAGAGAGAGACTTGTTGATGAGATTAATCAACTTCAAGACTTGTTAAACCTCCTAGCTATGCATCTCTCGCAATGCAACATTCTCTCATCATCATAGCCTCTAAATTTACCTCATAGTCTCAACTTGAATCAAGTTGAACATCATGTTGGATATTGCCCATATTGCTAATGTAATTGATAATAAAAAGACTAATGTAGCCTTTGGTGATATATTTTTATAGTTTGGTAGGTTGTTAATAATGGTCTTTTATATAATTATGATTCCATTACAAGATGTAATGGGAAAAAAAATAAAGGATCCATAATGAATGAAAATGGTGGTTCTTGATGTAATGAGTCATTGCATTATGGATTTATTACCTAACATAATTTTCTCATTCGGTCGTAATGATCTTTTTTATTCCTACTCTCATTACGATGTACCAAACACTACGCAAGAATTACTTTTTAATATGTAAATTCCCGATAAAAGATAATCCGGTGCAAATACTCTAAACTAGAAAAAGGGTGTTCCACATTGCTCGAAAATTTCATTTACATGAAATAATATTTTTTTTTGAACGACAGATTATATAAAAACAAAACTAGCAAGGAGCTAGAGAATTACAAAGACAAGGATCTAGGATATTTCATCCATGAGATCCAATCAATATTATTTTTACATCTATTAGAACACCAAGTGAAAGATAATAAAACAATTTCATCAAAGAGAAGATCCAAACGCTGGACTTTTTGGAGATTTAAAAGCACCTTGTTGCGAAATATTCGAATCCACCCACCACATAACATAGACGAAGCTTCCAAAATATCTTAAACAATTTTGGAATCGAATAGAAATTTAAACCAAAGTAATCCACTCTTCATATGAGAAAATTCAGGATATCAAATTCACACCAACTAGCAACTTACGCCAAGAAGCAAAGGCATGTTGAGCACGAGAAAGAATAAGATCTGCGAGCAAGATTCACAGTAATCTACTATTAGGCAAAACATAGAAGGGATATCGATCTACGAAGAGGATAGATTTAATCTTGTGGGGAGTTTATCCAAACAAACTTTCCAAGCTGATTATATCTAATTTTTATCGGCAAACCTCTCGCCCATCTAGTAGGAGGAACCACGTAGGTAAAAGTAAATTCATCAATGTATGTACGAGTGAACTAACTGAGTAACTCACCAGAAGGATCGGTAACCACTCCCATCTATCATTTGAGTTGGAGAGATACTGAATAACACGAGCTCTACAAAAGCTGAATGAATTGATTTTTTCGTCCTCACCACACGAGGAGCTCTTCGAAAAAGAAGCATTAAAGTGGTTCTCACCTTAATCTTTTCCGCAAATATGTGATATGTTATCCTGTTCTCCAGTGCAATTACAGCCGTGGGTAGGATGGACTAAGAGGGGATATCGTTTATACAAGTATATTCCCCAAAAAAGATGGTATGAAAACACGTTTGCCCACTTTCTTCTTCAAATGAGAAGTAATTGATACTTGAGCAGGTCAAAGAAAAATGAGCTCTCTAATAAAGTAATTAAGGAGACGGTCGGCAAGACAGAACCTGTACATCAAAAGATAAGCGTTGCCATCAACGCCAGAGATAAAAACCGAGACCAAAGTGACGTACCTTGGGAGATAAATCTCCTCACCACATTTAACAAGAGAGATTTATCAAGGCAAAAAAAGCTAGAGACTCTAAGCCCTCTTCTTTTTTTTGAAGCCAAAAAACTTTATTCCAACCAAATCATAGAGATCTTTTCTCATTCTTATCAATACCATTAAAAATATTTTCTACGTAAGGGATTCATAACACGAAGAACAACCAATAGGTGCTTTAGCTATCGACTTATGGTTATAAGGGCAATGGATGTAAGTACCGTTTTAATTAACGTGAGTACGGGACCATAATAGAAAGGGTTTTGATTTTCATTTTGATAAGCGAGCAGAATCTTAAACAATCACCTCGTCTAGACTTTCTTTTAGAGCTAGACTTCCCAACCTTGAACTCCAAGATAAGTGAAGGGAATTGGAAAAAGTAGACAAACTAATGTTGTAGGCAGCCGCTCTAACTTCTTCTTGAGAAATACCTATTACCTATTATGTTTTACTCTTGTGGTTATTAATTGGAGGGACCCGGAGGAGTGCCATGAAGAAACATTTAAGCATGTGAACGATAGTGACAACGTTCGCCCTATCCCTTTATCTATGAAAATCTGCTCATCAGATAGAAAATGATTAGTGTCATGGTCAGAGCTCTTACTGTATCAAATGCGAATTCCCTTAAATATCCTGCATTCAGAATATTTATTGAAAGATAGGTGTTGTTAGCTTTCCTTAAACAAGAGAAAAGGAAAGGAGATAAGGGATCTCCTTGCTTTCAACTCCTTTAGAAATTTAAATTCTAAAGTCGGGCTGACATTAACAAGAATTGACCCCATTGCCATTCAGTAACGACAACGGGAAATCCACTCTCTCCATTTTGATCCAAATCCAAAGTTACTTAGAATACCATCTAAATAATCCCATCTAACTGAATCAAACGCCTTTTCAAAGTCCACTTTAAAAATCATAGCTTTTGATTTATGGAATTTACACCACGATTATAAGCTCATTTAGGATGAAAGGACGTCAAGAATTTCGACGATAGGAACAATGGCTGATTGAAAAATCGCTAATAAGATCTGAAAATAAACCATGCTTAGACGGTTAGCCAAAATCTTAGCTATGATTTTGTAGAAGCAGCCAATGAGACTAATTGGTCTAAAGTCTTTCACTAACTTTGCATCTTGCTTTTTAGGGATAAGAGCAATGAATGAAGAATTACTACAAGGAGGGAACTTACTTGTGACAAAAAATTCCCCAATGGCATTAACCACATCTTGATTACCGATCTTCCAATAAGTACGAATAAAATCAAAAGTAAACCCATCACGACCAGGAGACTTATTCGTACCACAATCCCAGACCGCCCTTTTAATATACATCAATATGGTAAAATCACATTCTAGTTCAGCATCCTGATTTAGAGGTGAGTGTTGAACATATTACTATAAGCACGATATTAGACCAGTTGGCCTAGCAAAACGATTGGAGAAATGGTTAAGATAATTCATTTTTCACTTTATATGGCATGTCATCCATCACCCTCAATGAGAACCACCAGAAGAGCAAGTTGAGACCGCTTCATATTAATAATGCCATGAAGAAACTTAGAATTTTCATCGCCTTCAATGGACCATCGAACCTTAGCTTTCTAAGCCATATCTAAAGAGTGACATTTGTTGATAATATTGAAGTCTTTAAGAAGCGGTTTTATATTGACTAGATCCTCTTTACTGTGTCCCACTATCCCAAACATCTTGTCAAGGTCAGAAAGACCAGATTGACATTGAAAGGACGATACTCACATAGAACGTTGCTTATCCTCTTTACCTCAAGCTTTGATCGAAGCCTTAAGAGCTTGAAATTTCTTCCTCAAAATAGTTATCTTGCTAGAAATCCGCAAATACTCAAGTTTCCTATGAAATTCTTCTACGAGTTTATCAAACCTTCCTTAGTAAACAGAATGATTTAAAGAGAAATGGAGGCGGCCCGTAATCCGCCACAACCTCGCGCATAATGATAGGCCTATGATCTGATAAATGTCTTTCAAGACAAAGAGCAGAAAGCGATGGGAACAACATAAGTAAACCTTCTGAAACTAAGAATCTGTCTAATTTACTCATCTTCGAAGCGATTTGATAGACCAAGTATACGAGTACCCTTCATGAGAAAGGTTATAAGACCCTGTAGCAGAGATAAAATGATTAAAAAGCTTTGGCACGGAGACATTAAAAATTGTTACCAAACCTCTCGTGCTACGATCTAGCTCGTTAAAGTCACCCTAAAATTATACATTCCTCCATTCCTACAAGGTCAATAAATGTGGTGGATTATATTCCCAAAGAGATTTCTTTTCAGAAAGGTCTTACGGAGCATAAATAGAAACAATCATAACCTTAGGAGAAGAAAGACATCCAAGTACCACGAACCGCCACAAAGGAATCCGAGATAGTAGCATTGTCTTTAACGAATTTATCTCGGATCCTTACAATTAGAATACCTCCTGAGAACCCAACTGAAGGACTGAAAGTAAAATCAAAAGAAAAATTACCCCATAACTCTTTGATAGAAAAGGATCAATGCTTTCTGTCTTTAGTTAGTTTCTTGAAACACTAGCAAAATTGATTTATTTTTTCATATGTATTCCGGATCCATCTTTTTTGGTCGAATTGCCAAGACCTTGAATATTTAGAGCAAAAACAATTCATTTCTAAAACTTGTGAATATCCATGTGAAGCAAACTATAGCTTCTTAGTTCTTCTTACATCCTTACATATTATTACCCCATTGTTGTCTTAATATCTACTAAAATTCTCAATCACATCCAGAATAGACCCTCCGGATTTAAGACTAAAAGATTGGTTCACCCCACTATGAACTCTTGAATCCCATATTATGGACTATTGCCATTATGCTGATTGATTTACACTATAGCAGCTTCTTCCTTTTTCTTTGGCAACATCAGCTTTAGGGGTTAAACCTGGAGGGTTGTGATGGGATCACCGTTTGTGTAGATTCCTTAATTTCTTTATTGATTAGCAGGACTATTGCCTTATTGCTGAAAGATTTACAATATAAGCAGCTTATTCTTTTATTTGGACAGGCTTCATCTATAGGCGTAAATCCTGGGGGTGTGAATGGATCATCATCTTGTTAGCTTCATTAAGTTGCGTCTTTTTTAAGAAATCATAAATCTCGAAAGGATCTTCAGATTGAACTCATGAGTGCGAGCCTTTTCAATGAATTTCAGCTTCATTATTTTCTTTCATGCAACTTGATTCCGAGACATGATCTAAATCCTCCTCTTGAATAGGACCATTCTTCTCCTCCCCCACAGATTCTTCGACAGAAGAAGTATCACAGAATTCGTCATCAAATTCAAGAGACCAAGCTTCAAGCTCTCTAATGCGAATCTAATAAATCTTCCCTTTACGATGATTTTAATTACTATCATCTGTTTATTGTGATAACTTTAGTTAGCCACACATACTTTCTGTTAAGGCAAAGAATCATCTCGCTGGTTATCAATATCAGACAAAGTACCCTAATGGAGATACAAATTTAGCGATGGCGTCTTTTGTTCCACGTCAAATAGGAAGACCCTTATAGCAGTCATACAAGTCTTACATCATAACTCAAAGAGTTGTTAGCATGGCCAGTTAACTAAACCAAGACAAAACGCCAGTGTGTTTGATCAGATTCTCTTTGGAGGTTGTAAGAGCAGAATTTAATCAGAACCCATATAACCTCTTAATACGATTAGTTTAATGTCGGCAAAACCTTCGTTATGGAACATCAGCATAAAGATTAGGATGAGCATTAAATGTCATTAATTTTTCCAAGAGCTGCACAGAAAGATCATTTTCTTGTATGGCATGTATCATCAGCACAATGGCAGGGCGTGGAATTCTTTAGAAGCGATGATTTAAATGTTTGGAGTTTAGACAGAAGCGAATGACTGGGTCTCCGCCCCATCTTTTCCCCTTCATAGGCAATTGAATTAGAAGCCTTAGGCTCCCTTGAAATTTAACCGGGTTAGCTTGTAACGAAATCTTACAATCCCATAACGTGCAAAGATACCAATAAGTCTCTCCAATTTTCCACCATAAGGAAAGAACAAATTGCGAATTTCTTACCAGCCTTGGACTTCTTAAATGGAATGTAGACATCGATCACCTTACCATATGCCAACAAACAATTCCAAAGATCGCCGCACAGCGGTACAATGAGGAAAATTGGTGACAAAAACCGAAGTGGAAATATTCTGAGTAAGATCTTCCTTAGAATTGAATGGACGTCTATCACCCATTACAGCAAAAGAAACAACAAGAAGCAAAACACCACGAAGGAATAGAAAATTAAAACAAAAACCCTAAAACAAACCCAAAGAAAGAACCCTAAAAAATCATAATTAGGGATCGAAAAAGATGATCGCCATAAGGGAGAGCCGTTATTAGGGTGAAGATTATATCGCTGTTTAGTTGATCGCCGTTGGCGTTTGATCCCGCCGGTGTTTTTAGATCTGCTTTTACAAAGTGTTGTTTGATTGCTTTTTGGTTATATCGCCGTTTCCGAAATAAAAGTGTTCATGAGAAATCAATATATCTTATGAGTGATCGATGTCTACATTTCATTTAAGAAGTCTACATTCCATTCAATAAAATTATACTAAAAAATATGAATCTGTAAGGATATAAAATAATCTTATTTCATGAAGTACAAGGGCCAAACATGACATGTTATGAAAGTCGTCCATAACTTGTTATCATCAATATAAATAGTGATTAGTTTTCATTTTTGTAACAATGTGTTCACGAGTTATAGTTAATGAAGAAAAAAAAAGAAAATAAAAAAAGAAACATAAGAAGTTGTGTTTTCGAGTAGCATGTAAAGAGGAAAAGAAAACGAATTGAAATGAAAGTTAGTATAACTTTATTGATTTTTAAAGTAAAGTGTTTCCTCCAAATTTTAGGAGAAAAATGTTTACCTTACATGTTTTTACATTTCTTTAATAACAAAACTCAAGAACACACACTGTAACAATAACGAATAATAGGGTTATCGCGTGTTGTGGTGGAGCATTTTGAAATGCATATATTTGTCCGGAAAAGCTTTGTTCAGTAAAATTATTATCGCCGATCATCTTACATTTATTAATTTTTTTTCGTTTTAATCATATAGCCTACTAAAATTAAACCTAAACAAAGATGTGCTTATATTATGCAAAACAAACCATGACTCTCGTCACACCTCTTCTTTACTTGTGCTTATTCAAAAGAAGTATGGTATAAAGTTCAGTTTATGATGAATTTGAATGGTAGATAATACCTCATGTGGTAAAGTTGGAAAACTTTGCGCAATATATATGTATATGATTATTAGTCTTTTTGACAAGAATATGCCTATTAATCTAAACATAAGGCAGTTTTAGGTTTCGGTTTTCTTTGTAATGACACAACAAAATCCAAGGGCAAACATTGTCACACTCTGGTTTGTTTTTACAACTTTTGGTTATTTTTCATGACCAGTTATATATATTTATGTCGAGAGTAAACAGCAAGCACAGATTTAGAGTACTATGTTGTGACAATGACTTATTAAATAAACTCTACAAGGACGCGTATTACACCCAAGTACTACATAAAAATTCTAAAAGTTTCAGCTTTAGGGATTTTTAAAAGTTTTATGAATGTTTAAACTCGATTTGCTTAATATAAATATTTCTCAATACTTAGACTAGTAGTAATGCAACCACAAAGATGACCAAAACAACCCGCTACAATAGCGTCACCTAAGCTTTCTTCCTCTTTAAGCAAACACATACCAAATACTCGTAGTAAATGGACTGCACCCATAACAAAAAAAAAAAAAAACAACTGCATAAAAATAAATTTAAAAAAAACACACAAGCAAACACTTTAATTCTTTCGGTCTATCCATGAACCGAATAATTCATTTTGAAGGATAGACCGACAGAACCATTCGGTCCTCATAGCGGGAAGACAAGCGTCTGAAAAGTCTAGATCGACCGGACCATTCGGTTACATTACTATCCGTCTTACCATTCAACACATGCACTCTAAACACCACACTTTAACTTTGACCATTAATATTTTGTGCTAACAGGAATAAAAAGTTATATAGATAATTTTATTTTTTTGTATAGTTTGCATATAAATATTTTGTGGGTTCAAATATATTATTTGATCTATCTGAGATGGAAATTTTCTAATAAGAACAATAACAATGATAAGATTGGTGGGTATATAATTCAGACAATTAATTCCATACTTTAACTTTTAGCTTTCAATTTTGATCAAAATGTAATCTAACATTTTTAATATAGAAAGTTATAATTTGTTCCCATTTAATATCGATACGAATCTGCCGCAATTTGAGCACAATAAAACCATTTGAGCACGATAAAACTTTAGATGGATTCATTCTCTTAAATAGCAAACACAAAGAGTAAAAATATTGCAATATGCTATAACACGTAACTGTTCATATACACAAATCACGTACAAAAGTTACATTTTTTTTATAATAAACAAAAAATAACTTTATTTAGCTCAGTAATTTAGTTGCATGAACTCGATCCTCATTTGAATATAATTGGGTGTCTCCCATCAATCGGCAAATCTTTGTAACGGATATGATCACAACGGAAGTCTGTATATTTATTAAGTTGCCACTCGAACCTGGTGTCAAGTCGTAGGATGCTAGTAATGGGTGAAGATATCAGTCAAAAAAATTCATTATGAGTAAAAAACAGCAAATATATACGTACTCTTTATTTCCAAAGTTTCATTAAACTCGTTGATTTTGAAAGTATGTGGTTATGTAACACTTAACTACAACCCTTTTGTAGTAATATTAGAATTCGTATACGTTGCATTATTTACTAACGTGTATCAACAACATAACTGAAATATACAATGTTGATAGACTCGTGTCACGAAGAAAAATACGTGAAGATCATAGTTAAACATAAAACATGTGGATGAATTAAATAAATTAAATGTTACGTAGTATAATAGAGGAGTGAAATGCTTCTATAAAAAAATAACAACATAAAACAAAATCACATCTTGATGACTTGATTCTTACATTTCATAGTCACACTCGTATGCAATTGTATTCTCGGCTATGTGACCCCGTTTCTTTCTCAAAGTAATAAATAATCTTTAACAAGAATCCCGTGCTCTTCATAGCTTTTCCTATTTGACACGTCGCAACACACTTCACACAACGTGACCTCTTCCGCTATTGTCCATGGTTTTGCCGATTCCTTGTTACTAGGTGTTAAAATCTTTTGACGACGTTTTGAAACCTTCTTAGCTTTGACGGGCGCCAACACCTATTCGACCGGAGAGTCATCTTCAACAGGATGTGAACCGTGAGCCGAACCCAGACCCAAAGAATAATCTGGACCCATATAAAATTCGTGATTACTGCCCGAACCTTGACTCGCATAATAATCTTGTGTATTAAATAAGTTCTCCATATTCATATCAAAATTAATACGGTTAAGCGGAGAATACCCTTGATTTGGTTGCGGAGACGAATACGATGGTTCATATGACGGGCGATACATTGGTTGTTGTTAAAAAGCTTGTTGGGAGTTGTACGGAGAAATAAATGGAAGATTTTGGTAATTAGGTTGTCTTGGTTGTTGTGGTGATTGATACGCAAAACCTATGGGACGAAATTGAATGGGTGGTAAGACACCGGATAACTAAAAATTCGGATCCGATTTTAAATGCGAAACGCTTTTTTGAATTCGGGATCTTAGGATTTTGAGAGTTTTATTAGATCTTGTAAATTAATATGAGAAGTATAAGAGAAAAATAATTTGAAATTTTTTATAAATCGGTGATATGAATAAGGTATTTATTGGGTAAGAGTTTTAATTTTAAAAGTTTTAAAAAGTTTTTTTTTTATTTATAAACCAAAAGGTCAAACAATTGTGGGGTAATACTCGATCGGGAGGGTGACCAATTTTTCCAAACTAGTCTTGGTCGACCAACACTATTGGGGTGGCGGCCGACTCTAGATCGACGACTGATCGATTGACCAACACCATTGTGGGAAGCCTTATGTGATAGCGTTTTCAGAAGCCTTGTGACACCAACTATTGTTCACCTCACAGTGAACATATGGGTTCATGAAACAATGACTTTATTAGAATCATTAGCTTAATAACAAGGCCTCGGTTCCAAGGCCATAGATCATTGGATCGAATGGAGGTCATGAAGTGTTCCGATGAATTGTTTATCCTTAAATATACAAGGCCTCGGTTCCAAGGCCAAAAAAGATTGGATTCGGGAGTTAACTACTAAGCATAAAGTTAGTTTCTTGTCTCTTCAAGAAACTAAGAAGGAGAGTTTTTCTGATTTGGAGGTTAAATATTTCTGGGGTAACTATCAGTTTGATCATATCGTGAGTGAAGCTCTAGGGTACTCAGGTGGCATTTTATGTGTTTGGGACTCCAATGTTTTTCACAAAAAGCACCATATTATTTCCGATAATTTTGTTGCTTTGTATGGTACGTGGATTCCAAGGAAGATTCAATTATTAATTATATCTGTCTATGCTCCTCAATCATACGCTTCTAAATGTCAACTATGGGATTTCATTGCTTCTCTTATCAATCAGTGGAATGGGGAGTGTATGGTGATGGGAGATTTCAACGAAGTTAGATGTAAAGAGGATAGATGGGGGTCTACTTTTCTTGCTCAAGGAGCTTGTTCGTTTAATTCATTTATTTCTAATGCGGGTCTTAATGAAGTTCAATTGGAAGGGTACTCTTTCACATGGGCTCATCCTTCGGCATCTAAAATGAGTAAATTAGATCGTTTCTTTGTGACAGATGGTTTTCTTTCCTTGTTTCCTCATATCTCAGCAGTTTGTCTAGATAGACACCTCTCGGATCATCGTCCTATTTTACTCCGGGAGATGCTCGTTGATTTTGGAGCTACGCCGTTTCGGTTATACCATTCTTGGCTCTCTATTCCTGGTTTCGATCAAATGATTACGTCCACCTGGAACTCTTTTATTCTTGTTGATAGCAACGGGATGATTAGATTCAAAAAGAAGCTTCAATTATTAAAGAAGGAAATACGTAAATGGGTGGCTGAGTACAAAAATATACAGTCGAATAGTATTAGAGATGTCAAGAATAAGCTTAGCGACATTGATAAGTTGTTGGACCAAGGAGGAGTTACTGATGATGTTTTGTTGTCTCGTATGGAAGCTATGAAACAGTTACAGGAATTAAACTCCTCGGTTAATTGTGATTTTGTTCAAAAGGCGAAAGTTAGATGGGCTATAGAAGGAGACGAAAATTCTAAGTTTTTTCATGGTATCATTAATAGAAAGCGTGCCAACCTTTCAGTTAAGGGTATTATGATTGAAGGAGAATGGGTGGACGATCCCATTCGTGTTAAAGATGAATTTCGTAATCACTTTGCGGATAGATTTAATGACCCGGGTACGCGCCATGGCAGAATTAATTTTAGTTTTCCTAATCGGTTGACTTTTGAGCAGGTTTCTGATTTGGAAGCATCGATCGGTTTCGACGAAGAAAATCGCAAAGCTGTGGGGAAGTGGATAGAACAAAACACCAGGTCCGGATGATTTACTTTTTGAATCTTCCGCAAGTTTTGACAGTATGTTGGGCCAGATTTTTGTATAGGCTGTCAAAATGTGGTTTTTTCCCGAACATGGGTTATTCCGCAACTGGATTAAACTCATCTTTTGTTACCCTCAATCCAAAAACCAATAGACCCGAAACTGGTCATATAGTTTAGTCAATTAGCCAAATTGGAAGCCTATATAAAGTTGTAAACAAAATTCTTGCTACACTTTGTCATTTGTCATCTCCGAACTCATATTCAAAACTTCAGACCTCTAACCTATCCAAGACCGTCAAATTCTGTACGGTCCTTAAAAAAAAAATTAGATTTATGGCTCTTGTTGAAAACAAAAAACCAGCAGGCAATTTATTAATGTGGATTTGTGCTAAAGCATACGAATTCTATTAGATGGGACACCTAGATGATGTTCTTAATGCTTTTGTTTTGTGTCGAAGATTGCGGTCCTGGATTCAGGGTAGTCTAAAATACGGTTAACGCTTCTTTTTATGAGAATGGAAGTCCTACTCCGGATTTTCATTTTCAATCGAGGATTGAAGCATGGAGACCCATTGGCACCTTTATGTTCATCTTATTATGACCTTTACCTCTTTCTTTCAACCGTGCTGTTGAAGCGGGTATTTTCACAGTTAACGGATTTGATGATGCTCTCACGATCTCTCATCTTTATTAATGCCGGAAACGCAATTTTATGGCGAAAGGTCAAAGAGAAAGTTAAAAAAGGTATATTGAATATTCTCAATTGCTTTTTTCCTTACTTTCAGGAATGTCTATGTATTCTGAAGCTGCTGATGAGTCTTGGTATGTTCGTGATATGAGAGATCCGTTAAATTATCATGGGAATTATGGTAGGAGGGAAAAATGATCTTTGGTTAAAACTTGGGATAAAAGACTTTCCAAATGGAAGCTTAAAACTCAGTCTATAGGTGGCCCGCCTCACTCCTCCTTAAATCGGTTCTATGCCCACTCCGATTTACAACATGTCTATAATTTTAACAGTCCCGAAGACAGTTCTTAACAAGATTGTAAAACCTTCGTAGGTGATTTTCCAGTAGAGCTCGTTCATGATACTCAGCATTCAAGTCAGCCATGAATTCGTTGTTGGTCATCTGATCTTCTTCAACATCTGAGTCACTATCCTGAAATTGATGGTTAGAAATCAAGGCTTTTGAGCTTGAGGCCTGAATGGTAAATCTTTGTGTCTCTGACTCATAGATTTGATCAATCAGACCCTCCTCATAATTGTACTTGCCATACAGAGTGGCCAGGCTATAATTTTTGATAGAATTATTTGCCCTCTGAGTTTGATTCATGCTCAGCCATTTTCTTGGCAGGCTATTGACAAACGTGGCATTGACTTCTGCTTGAGGAATGGTAACACCATTATTTTCAAGGTCATTTAGCAAGCATTTTAACCTTGTGAAAGTTCCATTTACTTTTTCACCTTCAAGTGATTTAAAAGCATTAAACTTAAGTCTCAAGGCTGTAATCTTGGTATCTCTTATGTCAAATGGTCCCTCATGAGCTAAAATGAGATCATTCCACATCTCTTTTACAGTTTTGCACTTGATGACAGATTTTATAACATCATTTGGTAAACAAGATATAATGATACTTTTTAATCGTTTATCTTGATTAGCAAGACGACTCTCAGCATTTGACCATTGATTTTGACGTTTAAGCAAAGGATTTTCAGAAGTGGACAAACTTGATATGGGTACAAATGGTCCATCTTCTAGAGTTTTCAGAAGGTAAGGTTCAAGTCCGTCAAAGAATACTAAGAACATAACTTTCCAGCTTGTGAAATCCTCTTTGTCAAAAGCTGGTACATTTGTGACATGAGACCCTCCTCTTGAATCAAGAAGTTGAGGGAGGTTCTCATCAACAACACTTTAAGACACATTTGTTGTGTTCTTAGTGTTGGTAGGGTCTGTAGTTGCAGGCATCGTGTCAACCCTATTAACAATAGGGCTACCCGGATTACCAGAACTTGCACCAAAAGGTGGTGGGATAGGTGGTATTGTTCCAGACATGATTGGATCTTGATTTGTTAAAAACAAAGAACAGTTTCTAAAAGGTTTTATAAATCGACACAGCTCTGATACCAATTGAAAGTCCCAACTAACAGGTCTATATGGAATATAATATTTATCTAATGTAAATAACACAAGTAATAACGTTTCAATCGTGTAATGCTTTATTGATTAAGAATCAAAGTATAACAATGTGCTATGGATAGCACAGGTTGAATGACAATGTAAGATTACCCTTTGAACAAGTAAACTTAATAAAGTATCAAGTTTACAAGCGAACTTATATAGCCAGCCGATAGGATCAGAGGTCTATGGTGTAAGTTCGACAAAGGAGTAAATGCCTATAATAATAACAATAATAAAAGCGATGACATTTACTCCTTACAACATTCTCTATTTATACTAGTACGAGGTTGCGTCCTTAGTGGGTAGTTGCAACGTGTCAAGATTCTAGTGGAGGACGTACGAGGCATTTAATGCACGTCCAATATTGAAAACTACTCGCCCATACTTTAGTGAACAGTAGTGCCAACTGTTCACTACTTTTACCAACTTCGTACTTGATACAGACAACTCAAATCACCTTTTGTTGCGCCTTTAGGTGATATTGAGTTTCCCGACTAAACATCAGAGAACATTTAAACTCAGCTTATTCTTCTTCAAACGATAATAGGAAAGTTAGAGTATTGCCACATCTGACTCACCTTAGAACCTCATCGTATTTCTTCTACATTACAGCTGATATCCATCCCAGCTGTCGAGTATGTCTTCAAGTAATTTTCGACTTTCTTAACGATGTCTTTGACTCGAATACGTCTGATGTTGCTCTCTGAGGCTTTGCACTCAGAGAGTCCTTTCATTACCTCTGAGTCCACCACTCAGAGGTTCTTTCATTACCTCTGAGTTCACCACTTAAAGGTTCTTTCATTACCTCTAAGTCCACCACTCAGAGGTTCTTCAATACTTAACCTAATTTCTATTTAAATTTAGAACCGTATAATATTAGCGTTATTCGTATTTTAGTCTTTAGCCCGTGTATGCTCGGGTTATTAAATGAGGATTAGGTGCGGACAATGAATATAACTATTTGTTAGGGTTAATATGATCAAATTTTGTTTATAATCTTACTGTTTAAGTAGTTTAACCAATTGGAGACCAAGTTTAATTTTGACTTTTATTAGTTAACAAGCAGTTCGGTAACCGCGCGTTGCAGCGGGGCGGCTTTTGACGTATTTTTTTTATTTTTGGCTTGGCGAAAATTAATTGGTGAGATTCACCAAACTAATTAAAACTACATATAAAAAAAGTATTACCCATTTACTATCTAAATAGAAACAGTTATTGACAACCAAGATGACTAAAAATACAAAGAACCACAAACATTTTAATTGCAATAATCTTCGTTTTCTTTATGACGCCCATCAGTGTTCATCTTTTCACCACCTGTTAACTCCTCACCAGTTAAATCCTTTAGCATCCGGGTTCCGTTTTTGTACCTGGAGATGGAATAACAAAACACGGGTAATTGATAAATAATCAAACAGTATTTCAGATCTATTCACTTGCATAATATATCCCTAAATGACCATCTTCTAAAAAACATATAAAACAGTGCATCTTGAATATTGCATGTCAATATACAGTGGGTTCAATATACATATCATATCAAAATGAAGCAAGTCTAGTTGCAACATGTCGCATGTCAAGATCAGTTGGTGCAACATTAATCTTTTGTTGGGAGGCTTGATTACGATATAAGGAGTATCGAGAAAAGCAGAATATCTACTTCCCTAACTTAAATATAGCATATAATCAATTTTTGCCACAATTGCACCCACATTCTGACAATAGTATATATAGTATGCTGACTTGCTAAGGCTTCATAATAGCAGGGTAATACTGAGAGAGAACAACAAAAGACATGCCAGCAGCCTAAAAGTACCACATCATGGCTTGGCTTATGTCGGATCAACTGATAGCCCAGATATAAGAAAGACATAAGTTGCTCCATTCAAGGGATGCAGAGGGCCATTTTCCACTAGAAGATCTCGCGCGAGTCAAAGATGACTTAAGCTATTAACCGCATGTTATAATTATTATAAAAAGATGTGAGTAGATAACTGGTAAGAGCTTAACGTTGTTATGAGAGTTCACCAATATGGAGGAGAGACTGCCGCGTAGTTCAAGATGACGCGATGAAAGCGAGCCAAGAACCAAGGGTTATTAGTATAAAGGCGCGTGCGATATGGTAGGTTGTGTTAGGTTTGAGTGCCGCTGGTGAGTGAGCGGCGGTATGTAGTCAAGTTTTTATTTCTGTGTCCGGGGCTGCTTGGACTACGCGTTTCCATATTCCACATTGTCATACTCCAAATAGATCAATTGCCGCCTTTGATACGCTTACGGCATAGGAATCACAGATCATTCTAGATGAGGATATCTATTCGATCTGGACTTTACTTCAACAAACCGGAAAAGAAGAACTCTACCATATCTACCCTTTGCATTTCTTATGTTATGCACCAAAACATTTGACTTTCATGGCAACATACCAACTTTATTCTCATTCCATCTATTGACTTTGGACTAACACGAATGCTGCAAAAACCAAATCATCATAGTAAGTTTATGAAGAGCCATTGAACTTGATGATCGATATAATATCGAGATTTACCTTTATGTTCCTTTGTAATAAACACTATATTTTCTATCTCTGTCTCATATCTAACCAAACATTCCTATATTAACTCAGATTTGATGTATCTAACAACGTTCACATTTACATTTTGAGCGATGTTCTAGATTGCAGCTCATACACCTTATTTTAAACAGGGTTCTTTAGAGCCAATTTGATATACATTGAAATCAGTCTTAATTCATTATTATCTGCATCTTAGCTGCCCAGGTTTCAAGTATGCATAGTTATGTTGCCATTTGTAGAAGTTTGATTTCCTAAGCACCCTCAATTCATCAAAAATCTCCTGAATTATAAAGCAATCAAGAAATAAGCTCTTCCAAAAAGCAACTCAAACACGCTCTAACATATAAAAAAAACACCTAAATAGTTTTCTATAATGATATTTAAGCACAACACCTTTGTTAAATATAAGAGGCTTGATGGCTTATGAAGTTCTAAAAAACACACCTACAAACAATTGATTATAAAAGACTATAGAAGTGTTGTTAGTTTTTAAACCCACATATGACATATGAACATCTTGAATCAATATCCAAGAATCATTTTTAAGTTTACATCCCTATTTTTTTGTTATGTAAATAACCATAAGAACTATCAATAAAGTTCAACCTTCAAATAATAAAGAATCAGAAAACAAAATCTTACATCTTTTGGCAAAGCCCAGGAAGTCGATAACTTCTGTTTTGGTAAAACATGACGCACACTTCACCAATCGCAACAATAGTATCTTTAATGGCTATTCTTATCGGCATGCATTTCATCAAACACTCGTTGAAGGTTTCATCAAAGATCAAAAACCTGATATCAACACATTTTATGTGAATTGAAGCATGGTCTAAGAGAATAGCTCAAAAATAGTATTCATATTCATAAAACATGATGCACACTTCACCAATCACAACAAACAGTAAAAAAAATACAAAGACCTTAACTTTAAGAAAATAATACCTCAAAAGAAAAGGAACTAATCATAGAAGTTGCAACTGTGATCAATCGCCAGCCGGCGCAGGAAGCCGAACATTCAACATAAAGTAAAATTTAATAACACTTTCAAATTTTCTTGGTTCAAAGTCACTATATTATACAAAACACAAACCACAACAATGAAAATGATTCTGTATGAAGTTCCTTAAAATAAGGCAAAATTTCTCCAGTCTAATACTATTTTTAAATGTGAACCGTAAATGGAACTGTAAATCGAACCGTATAGCAAATCAACTACTCTATAATCCTATTTGTAAATTCTGAAGGCTTATGCAACATTATAACGATAACCTCTAAAACAACTTAAAATAATAAAGAATCTATTTCACAAGACGAAACCAAGTCAAGAATAACCAACAGTTTGCTCTTCAAAACTTATACAAATAAAAATAAATTATGAAAAAGATGTCGGTAGTAATATTTATTGCGGCTTACAAAATATTGTTAGCTGTCAATTAGTTGTCAATTAATTGTATTAGTTGTCAATAGTTACAACTAATTAACACTAACAAAGATAACATCCTACAAAAGACCAATGCTCAATATTTTTCCCATCCATAAGGACCAATCAATGTTTTTAGGGTCAAATGGTCACTTTGTGACACGTAACCCACAGTGTATTTATAGTACATCAAAATAAAAAAGGACCACTTTAGTTGTAAAGAACAAAATAGACGGTTATATTTTCAATTAAAAGATTAATTTTGATCATATAACAATTTAACTTTGTATCATAAAACAGTATAGTCATATGATAAATAATCATGCTTTGTTTTCACAAGCGATTCTCAAATTTGAAGAATAAGAACAAATGGAGATATCCAGTGTAGTCGAAAGCGAGAAAAGCGAGCGCAAGCGAAGAAGCGAAGCGCAACGCCCCAAAGCGCTTTGATTCCAAAGAAGCGAGGCGTTTTACTAGAACGATAAAAAGCGTTGTCAAGCGACCGAGGAGCGCTCGCTGTTAGTATAATGCTAGTATTTTAATTCTTGATGAGTGCATTTGACGTTTTCTAGCAAACGTTATATTTTTGAGCTCACGCGATTTAACTAATGATATTAAAATGGCTAACTATGCAGATTTAGATAAAGTCTAGAGTTCTAGTAAAAGAAATTTAAAATGACAAAAGTACGGAGTCGTAATATGACCTGCAAAACACGGGGTGTTATAGACACTCTATGATGAATCCGACGAGGATATTGTAGATGAAGATGATATAGTGGATCTCGGGAACGATGGGGAAATAAGAAATGAGAACTTAGACGATTATTCCGAATAAGAAAAGTAGACATTAAGCTTTAAGTATTTGAATAAACTTCTCTTTTGTGGTCTTTTTATATTAAAAATGGAGATTTTAAGATAATTATGTTTTTGTTTAATCATTGGTTTCATACTTGACACTATTATATGCACAAAGGGTAAAAAGTTAACTAAAGCGCTCGCTTTTGTCGCTTCTCGCTTTAGGGAAAGGCATGTCGCTCGCTTTCGCCTTTAACTACCTTGGTTTGAAGTTCAGAAGTAACAAGTTTGATCAGATATATCACCAACATATCTTTTATATTCTCTATTTATTTTTTTTTGTCTTTTTGTTATCTCCTTTAACTTTATTTTCCGTGCGATAATGCTGGGTGGTTTGCTTGTCTAGGTGTTTCATGGTGCTGATAACAATGTCATATGGCTACAAAGGGATTTTCATATCTATGTTGTAAACTTATTTGACACTGTCAAGGTGAGGTTTTTATTAGCGTGTGACGTATATAATCTACTCAAGCTTTTCTAAAGATGTCACTCGATTGACTAATTTGCAGGCATGTGACGTATTATCAAAACCACAGAGATCATTGGCATACTTACTTGAATCATATTGTGGTGTCACCACTAACAAGTTTTACCAGGTATTTAAAGGTTAATCGGATATCAAGATATTAGATTTAGAAACACAAAATCATGTACGAAATTAACATTCAAAAACCTGTCCATACATACGTGTATGTAGGAGCAACACAACCATGCTCGAGATCAGTGGTGGCTCAAGGGTAAGGCAAGTAAAGCTAGGGCTTTAGGCCCTCAATTTTTTAAGGCCCCGGATTTCGTAGGACTTTGTATATATATAACGCCAGTCACATGTTTTTTTGCCGCTATCTATAGAGATCTGATCATTCAAGGCCTCAATTTGCCGATAAATGTTAAATAATCAAAGTTTTGGTCTTTTATGTTTCTACTTTTCATTTTTTAAGCATACGAGCTGTAAAAATATAAGACTAAATATATTAAGTATATAAATAACCCATATTTGCATGAAAATAAGCGAAGGTTAAATTAATTCATGTGATAACAACCATTTACCATTTACATTTATCAACGAATATTTATTTTTTCACACACACAAACATACTTTCATTCCGTACTTTTATCTCATCTACTCATGTATCATTCTTCAATCAGAAGTTGCTTTTAAAGATGCTTTAGTTTCCGCTAAAGAAATTGCTAAAGAACAACGAATGTGGAACGAAAATTTGAAAGGAACGAGCTATTTGTAGAAAGATGTTGACAATGAAACTATAAAAACCGGCGAAGAGACTTTTAGAACCAGTTACTTCTTATACATTGTAAATCAAGCTATTTCATCAATAGAAAGTAAATATGACCAATTTATATTGTATGAAGGTATCTTTAGTCTACTATTTAGCATTGAAAAATTAATATCACAGGATAATAACAAGCTAAAAAGGTAGTTGTTTGGATCTTAAAAGTTCTTTAAGCCATATTATAACAATTCTTTGGGTATTAACGGTATAGGTTTATTTTTGAAACTAAGAGTTTTTAGGAGAAAAATTAAGCATAGAAAAAATGTTACATCGCTTAATACTTAATCAGAATATAATTATAAACTCTTTCTGTAATACTTGTATGATGTATAGAATAATGTTAACAATTTCAGTAACAATTACTTCAGCAGAAAGAAGAACTCTAAAACTAAAGTTAGTTAAAAGTTATCAACGATCGAAAATGTCACCAAAATATTATATATATTAGCTGATTTATCAATTGAAAATAAAATATTATAATATATTGATTTCGAGGAACTAATAAAAGATTTCACATAAAAACCTGGAAACGTAAAATTTGTATAATCGATTTTTCGGGAAATAACTTTGATAAATTCAAAAACCTGTCCATACATACGTGTATGTAGGAGCAACACAACCATGCTCGAGATTGAAACAATAACAACGGTAAACATCTTTTGTGGAAGAAATTAGGGAAGAGTTGCATCTTTGTTTAAAAAGAAATTACAGGGTTTATGTTTAAAATTAAAATTCAAACAGAACTCTTCTTTCCATGCATCTCACGAGAAACCAATCAGAGAATAGGCTTTTTCATTAGTATTTTTAAGGGCAATGTTATAAATAAAATAAAATAAATAAAGATATGACATCATCATAGCTTGTTTCATCCAATTAGCACGTGACACAATGGCACAATTACATCAGCAAAAACCTTCATTCAATAGAATTAAATTGAAGAGACGAGGGTTTTTTTTTTTTTGTAAAAGAAAAGTATTATCTATCCCCCAGCCGACGTTTGTTAGGAAAACGAAAAGCGAGAATTTCATATTTTAAATATATCAATTCTTGCTTTATTAAGTAATAATTTATTTACTTAATTTTAATTTTTAAATATTTTTGTAATTACAGATTTTTAAATATTTTTTTATTCAACCAAAAATTATAAATATTTGTTTTTATATATCTTTGTCACAAAAATAGTGTAAAAATTATATGTGTAAAAAGTAAAAACTGTAATAAAAAAAACTTTGAAAAAGCGGAAGTAATCTACAAAAAGACTAAAGGGTTAGAACGAAAAAAAATGGACAAATAAAACCTCACAACAATCGACTTGGGAGCCACATATATCTCCCACTAACTTTCTTTTAAACACTCTTCATAGTGTAACCCTAAACACAAAAATTGAGCGATTTGAGAAGAAACCGAAGAAAAAATATTTCAATTTAAGTATTGTTTCAGTGATTTTGAAGATGATTTCCATAGTATATAATTTATGCAAGAACAAAAACTCATCCCGTGGGTTAAAGGTATAATTTTTAATATATGATTTTTTGATTTTGTTTAAAATTGATGTAGGGCTTTTGTTTGTCTGCTAGTTTTGACTCGAGCTTTAATTTGATTAATAACGACGAAAAAGAAAAAGGCAAGAGAGTAAGAAGATTGGTGGTTCTGAATTGGTTATTAAATCTGCATGTACATACATGTTTAAGTTCGTCTTTGATTTCATGATTTTTAAGGTTTAATTTGTGCTCTATTGATTTGTTTAATCTCTCATGGTTTTAGTTGTTGTTTATATATAAAATTAATAAAACTCGCGGGAAGAATTAGAGACCATTCATATTAGTTAACTAGTTGCAAAACCCGCCCGATGGGCGGGTATGACTTGTGAGTATCCTTGGATAAATTTTACGGAACGTTTAATGAAATACGAACAATGTTAAATTATAATATAGTGAATAACAAATACAAAATACATGAATGATAATCCGATAAGAGGAAAAAAAACATAATAAACTATCCGCATTTACATAGTATAATGTACCAATTCAAATTTGATATAAAGCTTCTTTATACACAACGTTTGGCCTTGACTTTTATTAATAGTCATACCGAGGCAAATTTGAATAGGGAACTGTCGTCAGTTTAGTTTAAACGTAAGCTTATTGTCAGACGGGCTAATAACCATATGCGGTATTACGCAAATAGTACCTACACTACCACGAGATATTATCTTCGCTTCGATTATGTTTGTTCCCATTCTTAGTACTTGAAGCCTAATTCCGTTACATAGTCATGCCTTTTGTTCCCATTCTTAGTACTTGAAGCATAGTTCTGATGGGCGGGCTTGTTTTGTGAGTATCCAAGTGAAATATTAAGTAACGGTTAATTGTTAATGAATTACGAACAACGTGAAATTTTAATAGAGTGAATAACAAACAAAACGAAATGAATGGTAATCCGACATAAGGAAATAAAACTTAATAAAGTATCCATCATTACAAAGTATACAAAAAGGAGTACATGATATGCAATGCGAAAAGTAACACGAATGTATATTCAAATGGGCGGGCAATGCTTGTAAATTTCCAAGGAAAAAATTAAGTAACAGCTAACAAATTATAAATATCATAACATAACTATTGAATGCAATTAGAACAAAAATAAATGAATTTTCATCTGATAAGAGAAAATAAAAGTTGCTATTATCTTCAAGAACAAAGTATATATGTTGTGAGTTGGTGGGTAAGGTGAGTTGGTGGGTAAGGTGACTTGTTATTAAGGGTGAAAGGTGAGTGAGAAAGTTGGAGAGAGAAAGCTGATGTGGCGCTGACGTGTCAGGTGAGTGTGTCACCACCACTCCATCTAGCCTAACGGAACTGTCCTTTGCACATTAATTTAGGATGCTTTTTTTCTCTATACAAGGGGTGTTGATCGGTTCGGTTATCGGGTTTTTTGGTTAACTCGGTTCAGTTAGTTCCTGGCTAATTTTTTTTTGGTCAACTCGAAAACCGAATCGAACCTAACTAGAATTCAACCAAACCGAAAACCGAATTTGAATTCGGTTCGGCTCTCGGGTTGACCCGAATAACCCGAATTTCACTATTTATTTAAAAAAAAGTTAATAATTACATATTTCAAATATAAAAAGTGTTTTTTATATTATGATAAAATTTTATGGTAATTATATATATATATATATATATATATATATATATATATATATATATATATATATATATATATATATATATATATATATAAATATATATATATATATATATATATATATATATATATATATATATATATATATATATTTTTAAATGAATTTCTGTTTATCCAGTCGGTTTTTCGATCGAACGCCAAGCTCATATACAATATTTAATATGTGTTAACATACTTGCCATAACTAGATCCATCCGCTGCGCACTCGTGGCTAAATTGGTTAGCTAATTTTATAAATCCTAACACTCTGTTTTCAAATAACAAGAATTTAAGTCATCTTTTAGTCTTCTTTTTCTTTTACCCAATAAGATTTTATTGACAGTTGCAAGTACAGTAACACAGGACACTATAACTAGTACTTCCATCTTATCTATCGCCTCCATTGATCCTTCTGGTTAATGAAGAAGCTTCAAGGTTGACTGTTAATGACGGCCTAGATGTGTTATGTTTGAGACTAAATCTGATTGAGAGAAATATGAAGATTTATTGTTGCCCGCACCATTTGAAGTTATAAGGTTGGATGAAGATTTTGGATCATATGTTGGTAGAGAGAAAATATATAGGTGATGGTAGCTTGGCCCGATTATGGCTAAACATTGGGCCGGGTTTGATGGGGTGTATAAGAATAAATGGGCTAGCATTATACGATTTTGATATTAACACATGGCCGGATTGGATTAGTCTAATGAATTATGTATCGTTCAAGTTTTTAATATATAAATAAAAGTTTTTAATTTAGTTTATATTTTTATTAATTTCGTACGTTTATGTTTTTAGTTTATGAATGAAGTAATTAAACAAAAAAATGGTGGGTAAGGTGAGTTGGTGGGTAAGGTGAGTTGTTATTAAGAGTGAAAAGTGAGTGGGAAAGTTAGAGAGAGAAAGCTGATGTGGAGCTGACGTGTCAGGTAAGTGTGCCACCACCACTCCATCTAGCCTAACGGAACTGTCCTTTGCAATTAATTTAGGATGCTTTTTTTTCTCTATACAAGGGGTGTTGATCGGTTCGGTTATCGGGTTGTTCGGTTAACTCGGTTCAGTTAGTTCGGTTAATTTTTTCTCTAGGTCAACACGAAAACCGAATCGAACCGAACTAGAATTCAACCGTACTGAACCGAAAAATGAATTTGAATTTGGTTCGGTTTTCGGGTTGACCCGAATAACCCGAATTTCACTATTTATTTTTAAAAAAGTTAATAATTACATAGATATTTAGCAAAAAAAAATTATTTCAAATATAAAAAGTGTTTTTTATATTATGATAAAATTTTATGGTATTTATATATAAATATAATATATATATGAGTTAGGATCAAATGAGAAGTTTTCTTAAAATAAGAAGGATAAGAAGTAACTATAACCGCATATTCGAGATGTTAGATGCATCTCTATAATCTTAGATGCATTATAATGCATCATAATGTATTTTCTAGCTTTTAATTAGATGCATATACATATATTAGACGCATTTAATGATTTTTCTTGTTTTTTGTTCCTCTGCACGCGTCGAAATCATGAAAATCAATTTGCACAATCTACACATCAAATTAACTTTTGAAACTCAAAATGGTACATCTAAATGAATAAAAATGCATCTAATGCAAGTCGTCGCATCTCAAATGCGTGATTTTAGTCACTTTTCACCGCTTCTTATTTTAATTTACTTCTCACTGGATCCCTACTCATATATATATATATATATATATATATATATATATATATATATTATATAATATAAAATATATAAAAAATATATAAATAAATATATAATATATATAGACTTATGTTCAAGTGGTAAACATCTTAAAGTGGTAAATAATAGGCACCAATTAGAATGAGACATGTGGAATTTAGGCCTTTAAGTTCAAGTGAAATTATTAATTAAATCAAATGGGTAGAGAAGGTAATTTACATCTTTCCCCTAACGTGAATAATCTCCATCCCCACATAATTAAAATATCAAACCGTCACTCACTTCTAAATCTACTAGACCTCTCTTGGAATTTTTAGATCTACTAACACTAATTTGCTTATGCCATTCACTGTTTAGTTTTTTTCTACAACCATTTCCTACAACCATACAACCATCATCCCGCCTCTCTCGGCCTTTAGGTCACCACAACAGTCATTTTATAATCGCAAGACAACCATATAGGAGCATTGTGATCAGTCTTTGGGTGGTTGTTTCTTTGGCTTTTCGACATGTGTTTCCGAACCTCGATAAATTCTTTTTACCTTTGATTTAAAGCCACCGTGATATGCAAATAGTTTTTTTATACATGTGAAAGTGATCGCGGTGCTAGAGATTTTCCCACTCAGAACCAAAGTGCGATTTCTTGTAGATCTAGCAGATTTTGTAAGTTTTATATATGTATACGAAATCTATATATTCAATTTTTTTCTAACGTTTTTTTCTTTTGATATTGTTGGTTGATTACTGAAAGTTGAAACCATTTGTACCACTTGGAAACAGATTATGTATGAGCTTTGGTGATAGTGAATTAAGATTTTCATTATGTATATCACCAATTTTGAGAATGAATTGATGAATCTTTTAGGTTTTTTAATTGTACGAGTCTATATGAATTTTTATTGTTTTTTAATTTATTATGTATATATGTCGTGTACCAATAATAACCACTTCGTGCATGTAAATTGAAAAAGGCAAATAGATGCATATCATGGGCCATGAATCACGATTGTAATATACAGCAACTTTTTTTTTGGTTTGAATCATTAATAGTAAGGGAAAAGAACTCTTGATTTACGTTTTAACCATCTCATTTAGTTGTGGATGATGCTAATAGTTTATGTATTGAAATAGAAATGGAAAAGGTTCGAAACCTAGGGAAAAAATTAATCCTTCAATGGCGATGGAGGTTCACCTGCCTTCATTCCGGGCTATTCAAAAAGATTGTTAGCCCAGAATAGTAGGCTTGCAAAGTCAAGTCGGACACCCAAGTTATAAGAAAAATAGGGATGAAAAATAATTTAAGTGTACCCGTGGTTTCTTCTTAGTGATTTGTAAATTTCCTTTTTGCGAACTAATTGATTTTTTGTATTACTAAAAGTGTTGTTGTATGTATCACTCGTGTATGTGTAAAAATTTAATAATATCAAATGTGTGTCAATTTCATGAAATTGCGTATTATATGTGTCACCTAATTGTAAAAATAATAATTAAAAATGTATGTTATGTGTCACCTAATTGTATAAAAAATAATTAAAAATTATTGTATCACTAAAAGTGTTGTTGTATGTATCACTCGTGTATGTGTAAAAAATAAATAATATCAAATGTGTGTCAATTTCATGAAATTACATATTATATGTCACTGAATTGTATAAAAAATTATTAAAAATGTATGTTAACACTAAATAAATTTATTAAAATAGAATTAAATATAAATATTGTGTTTCAGTTAAACATCTTAATCATGAACTCATGACATTGTTATCGTGTATCATTCATTTTAGTCTTTATAACTACGTAGGATAAAATCTGGAAAAAGTTTTGGAATGAAAAAAGTAAAAAAAAAACAAATGAAGTTAGAAAACAATACAAAAAATATACATAACCATCAACTTAGAAGCAAAATGCTAGGGGCGCTGGAAGGTGGATTATAATTCCAAAAAATGTTAAATAAATGACACACAAAATGTGTTAAATTACAAAACTGCCATTCAAAAGACTTATTTAATTAAAATTGATTCACATTTACAATGGTACATTTAATGACCCATCAAGCATCATCCAACGGTCTACAAGTGTGTCTATTATTTTTCACTTTAAGGTGTTGATCACAATATATATATATATATATATATATATATATATATATATATATATATATATATATATATATATATATATATATATATATATATGGAGGCGTTATTGTGATATACATCAATTTATTCTCAAAATTGGTGATATACATAATGAAAATCTTAATTCACTATCACCAAAGCTCATACATAATCTGTTTCCAAGTGGTATAAATGGTTTCAACTTTCAGTAATCAACCAACAATATCAAAAGAAAAAAACGTTAGAAAAAAAATTGAATATATAGATTTCGTATACATATATAAAACTTACAAAATCTGCTAGATCTACAAGAAATCGCACTTTGGTTCTGAGTGGGAAAATCTCTAGCACCACGATCACTTTCACATGTATAAAAAAACTATTTACATATCACGGTGGCTTTAAATCAAAGGTAAAAAGAATTTATCGAGGTTCGAAAACACATGTCGACAAGCCAAAGAAACAACCACCCAAAGACTATTCACGATGCTCCTATATGGTTGTCTTGCGATTATAAAACGACTGTTGTGGTGACCTAAAGGCCGAGAGAGGCGGGATGATGGTTGTATGGTTGTAGGAAATGGTTGTAGAAAAAAAACTAAGCAGTGAATGACATAAGCAAATTAGTGTTAGTAGATCTAAAAATTCCAAGAGAGGTCTACTAGATTTAGAAGTGAGTGACGGTTTGATATTTTAATGGAAAAAGATCCTCTCATGTTCAAATGAACATGAGAGGTAATGTTGTATTTTATGAGATTGTACATTTGAATTAAATAATCAAATGTACAATCACATAAAACACAACATTACCTCTCATGTTCATTTGAACATGAGAGGATCCTTATCCTATTTTAATTGTGTGTGGAAGGAGATTATTCACGTTAGGGGAAAGATGTAAACTACCTTCTCTACCCTTTTGATTTAATTAATAATTTCACTTGAACTTAAAGGCCTAAATTCCACATGTCTTATTTTAATTGGTGCCTATTATTTACCACTTTAAGATGTTTACCACTTGAACATATATATATATATATATATATATATATATATATATATATATATATATATATATATATATATATATATATATATATATATATATATATTGTACAGATAATAGTATATAAGTGTTAAGTACAATTTTTTATAAGTTTTTCATTAAATTCAAAATCTTTCAAAGCATGTACTTAACACTATACCCTTCCCTTAATAATTGAGGGGGAGCACTAATATGTTTCAAATATGCTTGCTAATCAGAAATTTTGCTATCCTCATTAGTTTTAATCAATTGATATCCCAAATAACAAAGGATTTTGACATTTTGGATAAAGGGAGAAAATGTAATTAAAAACTATGCAACTAATAAACGTGATCTATAAAGACGTAAGTGCTAGCTTCACTCGTGTATGTGCAAAAGGTTTTATATAATTAATGCATATACATATGCAGGGGGAGCATTTCTGAATGATGAAAACATCAAGGTACAAATGTTTTGATATATATCACAAGTACCTTGATTGAATTTTCAAATGGTTTTAATGGCAACAATGGAGATACCAAAAGACCGACCATGTTAGAAATCCAGTTTCTAGTGAAGTGACGATCATTATCGATCTCACAAGCCGTGTAATAATTAGACAATATCAAGCGTGTAATAGTTAGTCTATTAGGCTAGTTTGGTAAGCTAAATATAGTAAAGTCCAAGACCGGCCTATGAAAGCCCTCAAAAAGGCCCAAGGCCGGCCTACATGGACATATATAAACCCCTCTCTACACATAGAGAGGAGTGTGCAAAGTGTGGAAAGTGTGTTTTACAAGGTGCAATACAAGATTTTATCCAAACACTCTCTACCCTCTCTTTTTCTCCTCTCTTCTATAATTCGTGTTCTATGTGTGCTTGATTTAGGAAAAAACATATTCTTCAATTGGTATCACTCGTCATGGTTCTATCTTGGTTCCTTTAGTGGTTTCGTTGTGATTATATTGAGCTTATTGGATTCGGCTGTTTGAGCTTATTTTTCATTCGATTTCTTTTGGTTCGTTTATCTGCCTATTGATTAGAAAGTTATACCTTTCTTTTATAAAAACATTTCTATCTTATACGTTAATGTTTTTCTTTATATGTGTATTTTTGATGTTTTATTCTCTTTCACGTGGCTACAAAACTTAGATAAGCTAAACAGATTCTTGTTTTTTTTTCTCCTTTCTTTTATAACAAAAATTTTGTTTTATTAACTTCTTCTTCTTCAAAGGTTTAACAGGTTATTTTTGGTTTATATAGCTTAGTTCGTGTTTAGAAACTGCTTAATTAGTATCCTATTTTAGGTGTCGGCTTATTTCGTGGTTATCACTTGTTTTAAGCTTTATTATCACGATCGGGTTGTACTTCTTTGTTGGACACCTTCTCTTAGTGCTTATTTAGTGTTTCAAACAGCTTATTTTGCGTACTTATTTCTGGGTTTGTAAGGTTTGAAGCGTGCGAAACATGTACCTGTTTTGAAGGAAGCGGAACATGTTATAAACATATATCGTGCGGAATATGTAAGCAGGTTATTATTCATGCGAAACATGTCATTAACTAGAAACAAAATTCTGCCAAATTTGCATAACCCGAGCGAAACATATAGCAACCCGCAATTTTTATCAATGTAAATATCCATCTATTAAGTTAGATGCAATGTACTATCTATCTATTATATATGAATCACCTATTTATCAGGGGAAATTTTTTGGCTTTATTACATTACTTGCATTACCAATAACTCAAATGCCATGAAAACTTGCATATCTAAATATAACTACTCACGCAACCTACCTATGGCAATCCTATCTTAAAAATTCAAGACAAACATCATAACATGTCAAGTCAAAAATCAAAATATCATTTTTACAAAAAACATTACTATATAAAGAACCATTTGCAAAGTTATATCAAGACTTGGCTTAAACCCGTTATCATATTGCCTCTGCACCCTAATATTTTGGGTAATGTAAAACCATCCAATATGAATGGTACAAGTAATCAATAATCTCATGAACAAGTAAGTATTACATCTCATATTAAATATAAACTCCTTCCCAAGACCAGTTACAAGTCTTATAAAGCACAATGTATAAGTCATTAAGCATAACATCCAAAATAGCCGTTTTACCTCCGTTTTCATTCTAGTTTATCATATCACCACACACTTTATAAGTACCATCTAGCTACACTCAATATAACAAATTATAAACCCTAATTAATTCTAACTCATACTTAGCATCTCACACTATTTTTTTCACAAATCAAAACCCTAATTTAAAACCCTAAACCCTAAAACCGAGCTAGTTTCTAAACCATAACCCGTTTCTTGGTTTTATCCGTTTTAAACCTAAACCATTAATCAAATAATTTGTAAATACTTAATTTACAACATTACAAATCCTATTTCATCATTATAACACCATTATACATGAATTAAATCCTATAAAAAAGAAACCCTAAACAAAACCCTAAGCAGTACTAACCCTAAAACCTAAAACCTAGACCCTAGTTCCAGAATCCTGATCAGATCTAAAAAACATAGGGATCTGGGCAAATCAAATAGTTTTCTGGTATAACGGTGAAAACACTAGGTTGAAGCCCAATGTCTTGTGATTAATTTTGGTGGTGGAAATCAACACCGAATTCTGACTTCGGTTGAATTAGTTATATCCAAGAAATGGCAACGGAGCGCAGTCTGCACACCTGTAGTAAAAGGCTATTACGTCTAAGATTTTTGAATAGAATCCCACAAATCAAGTAAACGCTAACCGTTATAGAGGATTTAAAATATCTAACAAAGGCCACTAGATAAACCTGGTTTGATCATACATCGGAGTTACGGTTTTTAATGGCAACCATTTTATAATTACCGGAGACTGATGTTGGCCTTTCCAAAAAACGCCATGTATAAATCAAACCAACCACCCCTAAAACGTCTAAGAACCACCATATATCATCACACCATACCCAAAGCACCTCCATGAACATCTCCACAAGGCAAGCTCCATCACCCAACTTGGTCCACCAAGTAAAAACCCTTGCCAAAAACAACCAACGACCACCATTTCATCACCACCATAACAACAACGCACCTCCCATCACCTTCCCACCTTGCATTCTAGCTACAAGACTCCATCCACAATATACCCTCCCATCACCCTCTAGCTTCATATGTGTCCCTAAACCAGATACTCAATCTCCATTGGTCACCAAGGAGCCATTCGGCTATAAATAGGACTCTAAACCTTTCATTTCAACTCATCCCCCACTTCCTCCTCTATAACCCATCAATGGCAGCAACTCTCTGCTCCATAAGTTCTTAAGAAGATCCAAGAGAAGTAATCAAGAGAAGTATTGAAGCCTTGAAGCCCCAGAGTCATTATTCTAGGCGTACGAAGCTAAAAGTCCCAATTTTGACCCATTTCCTAGCTATAAGCTCAAACCCAGGTTCTGGATGTTTCACTTCTGCTCCTACACTCTTATAATGTTCATATGATCCTAAATAAACTCTTGTTAAAGTTTCATAACTCAATTCATGCTCATTTTCCATTTTGATCCAAAACCGTACACCCGAAACCCTAATTTTACGTTTTTCTTAAAACTAAATGTTATAATGGTTAAATGTTGTTATAATCCATCCTAACATGCTTAACTAATGTTAATATAACAACTTTATTGATTATTGAAGGAATTTGAATTAAAAACCTACACGTTTTCATTATAAAACCCTAATTTGACCCGTTCTGATTTCTAGCTTAACGAATCGTTAATCTGAACTTTCATTACGCTAAATCTTCATATTTTAGCTTATATTAATAAACTATAACCTGCAAATATCATTTAGAAACTTAAAATAAGCTTGCATGACATTTTGGACTTGTTTTGTAAAAGTATTCCATGCAAGGGGTATATATCGTAACTTTCTGAAACTTATAACTAAAAGGACTAAAAAAAATAGAATAAAAAAAAATTGAAATGTCATTTATTCAAAGTTTCTCACTATAGGGGTCTATTATGTCACTTTCCAAAGTACAAGGTTTACTTTGTCCATCTTTTAAACTAGAAGGACCAAACTTGAAAAAGTGCAAACTCCAAGGGTATATTTTGCCATTTTTCATTCTCAAGGGTCTAAAATGTAACATTTTGAAAAAGTATAAAAAAATATATTAAAAACTTTACAGAACATAAACTTTAATTAACTCTTGAAGTCTTATCAATTACCCAGATATTGAATAAAACGCTTCTAAAACCCGAATAATATCGGTACCCACAACACTAGGGATGCTTAATATTAAGGGTTTCATCTTGGTATTCGTCTGACTGAGTTGTTGGGTTTTACGATTTAAAGTGCCCTAGCTCCTCCAAAGTAAACGTTTACTGAATGACCTCTAGAATTAATGATGTCCCGAACGGTGATACACTAATCCAAACATTCCAATCAAAACTATAACAATAATAGACTCTCTCTGAACTAAATTCTAGACGATAACAATTCTTCAATAAGAACTCAACCATATTATCTCAAGGATTCTGCGTTGACGTGGCAGTCTATAACTATCATTTTGAGCTACTCATCCAACCTCCCCTGATAAAGAAATTGTGATAAAGTCTTTCAAGCTTTCATTTTGCGCGGAATATTTATATACAACTACCTATCAGGTGAAAATTCATAACCTCGCTTTACTTATTAACATGTTTTTATAAACCCTCGGGGGATACATGCTTGTTTACAAACTCTTTTACATACTCGTTTATCTTATAACAATGTGATTACTTTTCAAAGACTTAGTGAGATTCATAGCCTCGCTTTTACTTATTTACATGCTTTATAAACCCGCGAGGGGGATACATGCTCAATTGTTTTTAATATACACAAGTACTTAAAACCGATATTGTGAGTTCATAGCCTCGCATTTCAATCTTTTTAATGTTTTATAAACCCGCGAGGGGGATACATGCTTAATTGTTTTTAATATACACAAGTACTTAAAACTGATATTGTGAAGTTCATAACCTCGCCTTTACTTATTTACATGTTTTATAAACCCGCAAGAGGGATACATGCTTGTTACAAACTCTTTTACATATTCGTTTATCTTATAACAATATGAATACTTTTCAAAGACTTAATGAGTTCATAACCCCACATTTCAATCTTTTGAAATACTTTATAAACCTGTGATACTTGAAATAAACCATGAATGCAAGTGTTTTCTAAATGTATGCTATCCAGATATGTATGTATAATAACCAGATTATATTTATCTAGCTAAAGTAGGCTTACCATTGCAATTATTATTTCTATGTTATGATGTTGTATGGTGACGATCTTGTGGACAAATTTTCGACTCTGATCTTACATGAATAGGACAATGTTATGTTTTAAATGTCTCTTTTGAGTCATTCTTTATGTTCTTATGTTGTTGTGCTATGACTTAACACCCAAACTGTTGGTTCTGCTGCAAAGTAATTTTGGGGGTGTTAAATTATCTTTTCCACGGGGACATCTGTCCCTAACCAATATCACTACGGTGATCTTCCCTGTTAACGTATTGGTGTCATGAGCTTAGATGCAATAATAATGTTACCCTGATTTTCCATAATAATTGTATTCGTTGCAATTATTACCATTATAATAACTTGCATTCAACCATATAATATTCAACTGTTTTCCATGATAATATTGTTCTCCATAATAATACTGTTTTCCATGATAATACTGTTCTCCATAATAATACTGATCTCCATGATAATATTGTTTTCCATACTATTTTCCATGATAATTGTGCTCATGCAATTATTACACTATAACTGGTATTCAACTATTACATTTCAAACCTATGAATTTCACTCAACCTTTGTGTTGACCCTTTTTATGCATGTTTATCTCAGGTAATTGAGCAACTTATGGCATGGAGTGGCATGGACTTGAAGATGGCTAAAAACCTGTTATCATTCACATTTTATGTTTCTAGATTTTGGGACCTGCCTTTGTAAAACTCTGATTTTAAATGAATGATAACGTATCTTTTAAAAACGTCTCTTTTGAGTCGTTTTCTATGATTGTGTCCATGGTTCATGAAGTAATACCCCAGATTAGCTTCCGCTGCTATATTGTAGAAATAGGGGTGTTACAGAGTGGTATCAAAGCTCACAGTTATAGAGAACAAGGGTAAAACCTTAACTATAACTACTTTTCTTTTGCCATCAATGTCTTCCGTGCCACTACATTCCCTGAATTATGAAGATGCCACTACTTTTTCTGAATAGTATGTAAAACTACATAACTATTATACTATTATATAAATAACTTATATTATTTATACTGAGTTGTTATACATAATTATGTCTACTCCCGAATATATTTATCCTATTATTATCCTATCTGATTCCAATGTTGAGGATACTTTTTCCTCTACACATTCTCCTGACTATATCCCGACTTTATCAGACTATTCTCTGGCTTCACCAGGAAACACCTCTCCTAACTTTTTAGATGATTTAACTAAAGATCTTCTATCCTCATTATCTATTTCACCTTTTCATGATGATCTCTATATTCTAAAAAATTTCGTTATATCCTGCAACGTAATAACAAGGAAACACACAAGAATCTATACAATGTCAAATGATTTCAATACCACTAGGTATGAAAGTTTTGACAAAGACTTGTGATAGCATTCTTATTCGATGTTGACTTTTAAAGGTTAATGGATAACGATTCTTTACGATCAGAGTGGTGCAGCAGAAGCGTGGTAGGCCCATAACCTACAGGTTCCATAAAACGAAGTATTCCATCCACCCAGGTTCTGACAAGATATATTAAGATTTAGAGAAATTCTATTGGTTGTCATCAAGAGGTATGGTCTTGAAAATAAGTAAACGTGTGAAAGGAGACAATTATAATTATGGTGCGCAACATAATTATAAATGCATCACACACGTGAACTTGTGACCTTGATTAGCCTAACATAAAGATCAAATTCATGCCCAGTACCTACATCTATTCCCAAACAATACCACTACAACTTTTAACTAAATCTCGGGACGAGATTTCTTTAAGGGGTGGAGACTATAACAACCCACAATTTTTATCAATGTAAATATCCATCTATTAAGTTAGATGCAATGTACTATCTATCTATTATATATGAACCACCTTTTTCAGGGAAATTTTTCGCTTTATTACATTACTTGCATTACCAATATCTTAATATGCAATGTAACTTGCATATCTAAAGTTAACGAGCTCACGCAACCTACCTATGGAAATCCTATCTTTATATATGTCAAGCAAACATCATAACCTATCAAGTCAATATCATAATATCATTTTTACAAAATACATTACTCATATAATGTACCATTTGCAAAGTTATATCAAGACGGGCTTTAAACCGTTATCATATGCCTCTAAACCCAAATTTTTGGGTAATGTAACCATCCAAGATGAATGTACAAGTAATCAAAGCTCATGTACAAGTAATTTAACATCTCATTTGAAATATAAACTCCCTCCAAGTCAAGTACAAGTCTTATAAAGCACAATGTACAAGTCATTAAGCATGACATCCAAAATAGCCGTTTTACCTCCGTTTTCATTCTAGTTTCTTCACCACCACTTTTGTACAAGCTACTACACTCAATATACAATGTATAAACCCTAATTATTCTACTCATAAGCTCTCACACATATTTTTACACTCAAAACCCTAACTCAAAACCCTAAACCCTAAAACCGAGCTAGTTTCTAAACCATAACCCGTTTCTTGGTTTTTATCCGTTTTAAACCTAAACCATTAATCAAATAATTTGTAAATACTTAATTTACAACATTAAAAATCCTATTTCATCATTATAACATCATTATACATGAATTAAATCCTAGAAACCCTAAAACAAAACCCTAATCTAGTTCTAACCCTAAAACCTAAAACTAGGCCCTAGTTCAGAATCGGATCAGTCTATAAAACATAGGATATGGGCAAATCAATAGGTTCTGGGTATTAAGTGAAAACACTAGGTTGTAGCCCTATGTCTTGTGATCATTTTGCCGATGGAATCAACCAGATTCGACGTCGGATGAATTAGTTATAGCCGAAATGGCAAAGGTGCGCAGATTCTGCACACCTATAGTAATGTCTATTATCTCTAAATTTTTGAATAGTAACCCCTAAATATATAAAACTAAACGTTGTAGAGGACTCAAATATCTAACAATGCTCACTGGTTTGAGCTTCATCGGAGTTACGATTTGTAAATGGCAACCATTTTACCGAGACTGATGTTGGCTGTCCAAAAACAGCCATGTATAAATCAAACCAAACACCCCTAAAACGTCTAGAACCACCATGATATCATCACACCCTCACCCTAGCACCTCCATGACATCTCCACAAGTAGCTTCATCACCCATCTTGGTCACCAAGTAAAAACCCTTGGCCATAAAACAACCAACACCACCATTTCATCACCACCATAAAACAAAGCACCTCCATCACCTTCCACCTTGCATTTTAGCTTACAAGACTCATCACATAGCCTCTCCACATCACCCTCTAGTTCTCATATGTGTCCTAACCAGATCTTTAAGCTCCCTTGGTCACCAAGGAGCCATTCGGCTATAAACAGGACTCTAGACCTTTCATTTCAACTCATCCCCCGCTTCCTCCTCTATAACCCATCAATGGCAGCAACTCTCCGCTCCATAAGTTCTTAAGAAGATCCAAGAGAAATAATCAAGAGAAGTATTGAAGCCTTGAAGCCCCGGAGTCGTTATTCTAGGCGTACGAAGCTAAAAGTCCTGATTTCGACCCATTTCCAAGCTATAAGCTCAAACCCAGGTTCTGGATGTTTCACTTCTTCTCCTACACTCTTATAATGTTCATATGATCCTAAATAAATTCTTGTTAAAGTTTTATAACTCAATTCATGATCATTTTCCATTTTGATCCAAAACCGTACACCCGAAACCCTAATTTTACGTTTTTCTTAAAGCTAAATGTTATAATGGTTGAATGTTGTTATAATCCATCCTAACATGTTTAACTAATGTTAATATAACAACTTTATTGATTATTGAAGGAATTTGAATTAAAAACCTATGCGTTTCATTATAAAACCCTAACTCGACCCGTTCTGATTTCTAGCTTAACGAATCGTTAATCTGAAATTTTGTTACGTTAAATCTTCATATTTTAGCTTATATTAATAATCTATAACATGCAAATATCATTTAGAAACTTAAAATAAGCTTGCATGACATTTTGGACTTGTTTTGCAAAAGTATTCCATGTAATGGGTATATATCGTAACTTTCTGAAACTTATAACTAAAAGGACTGAAAATGTCATTTTATTAAAGTTATAACTACAGGGGTCTATTATATCACTTTCCAAAGTACAAGGTTTATTTTGTCCATCTTTTAAACTAGAAGGACCAAACTCGTAAAAGTGCAAACTCCAAGGGTATATTTTGCCATTTTTCATTCTCAAGGGTCTAAAATCATACCTGCTCCTACACTCTTATAATGTTCATATGATCCTAAATATACTCTTGTTAAAGTTTTATAACTCGATTCATACTCATTTTCCATTTTGATCCAAAACCGTACACCCGAAACCCTAATTTTATGTTTTTCTTAAAACTAAATGTTATAAGGGTTAAATGTTGTTAAATTCTATCCTAACATGCTTAACTAATGTTAATATAACCACTTTATTGATTATTGAAAGAATTTGAACTTAAAACCCACGCTTTTTCATTTTGAAACCCTAATTTGACCCGTTTTGCTTCCTAGCTTAACGAATCGTTATTTTAAACTTTCGTTATGTTAAATCTTCATATTTTAGCTTATATTAATAAGCTATAACCTGTAAATTACTTTTCATATTGAAAAATATCATTATTATGTTATGTAAGTCTAGGAGAAATAAAAACGATACGTTTTTTATGCAAGGGGTATATATCGTAACTTTCTAAAACTTATAACTAAAAGGACTGAAAATGTCATTTTATCAAAGTTATAACTATAGGGGTCTATTATGTCACTTTCCAAAGTTCAAGGTTTACTTTGTATATCTTTTAAACTTGAAGGACCAAACTCGTAAAGGTGCAAACTCCAAGGGTTTATTTTGCCATTTTTCATTCTCAAGGGTTTAAAATGTAACATTTTAAAATAGTATAAAAATATATTCAAAACATTATAAGACATAACTTTAATTAACGCTTGACGTGCTTATCATTTCCAGATATTGAATAAAACGCTTAAAACCGATTATATCGTACCACAATACTAGGGAGCTTCATATTAAGGGGTTTCATCTTGGTATTACGTTCTGACTGAGTTGTTGGGTTTACGATTTAAAGTGCCCTAGCTCCTCAAACGTTTACTGAATGACCTCTGAATTATGATGGCCCGAACGGTGATACAATAATTCCAAACTTTCCAATCAAACTCATAACAATATTAGACTCTCTGAACCAAAGTTCTAGAGTACAATCTACCTAAGACTTGACATATTTACTCAGGTTGCGTGACGTGGCTGTTTACTATCATTTTGCTATATCAACCTTCCCTGTTAAGATCGTGATAAAGTCGTCAGCTTTCATTTTGGAATATTTATTACAACTACCTATCAGGTGAGATTCATAACCTCGCCTTTACTTATTTACATGTTTTATAAACCCGCGAGGGGGATACATGCTTGTTACAAACTCTTTTACATACTCGTTTATCTTATAACAATGTGATTACTTTTCAAAGACATAATGAGTTCATAACCCCACATTTCAATATTTTGAATACTTTATAAACTTGTGATACCTGCTATAAACTATTAATACAAGTGTTTTCTAAATGTATGCTATCCTAATATGTATGCTATCCAGATATATTATTGCCTAAGTAGCTTCCAGGCCATTACAATTATCCCAAGCGACATATCTCACTTAAATACTTGCATTGCGAGTGGAACCGAATATTGTGAATAGATCTATTGGGGTGACGCTCCCGTTTTGTATACCGCAAGCTTGGGGTAACCGAAAACGCACTATATTTGCCCTAATAGGTAACCTTGGCAGTTACCTTTTCACGTGGACATCTGTCCCTGAACCAAATAATCACTACGGTGATCTTCCTTGTTAACGTATTGGTGTCATGAGCTTACAATAATAATGTTACCATTTTTCCATGATAATTGTATTCGTTGTAATTATTACCAATAACGGGTGTATTACAACGTAGCCCAATCACTATTAAACTTGCATTCAACCATATAATATTTAATTGTTTTCCAAGATAATACTGTTCTCCATATGAATAAATGTTCTCCATGATAATTGTCCCTGCAATGCCAATATTTCCATTATAACTGGTATTCAACTATTACATTTCAAACTTATGAATTTCACTCAACCTTTGTGTTGACCCTTTTTATGCATGTTTATCTCAGGTAATTGAGCAACTTATGGCATGAAGTGACATGGACTTGAAGATGGCTAAAAACCTGTTATTATTCACATTTTATGTTTCTAGATTTTGGGACCTACCTTTGTAAAACTCTGATTTTAAATGAATGATAACGTATCTTTTAAAAACGTCTCTTTTGAGTCGTTTTCTATGATTGTGTCCATGATTCATGAAGTAATACCCTAGATTAGCTTCCGCTGCTATATTGTAAAAATGGGGGTGTTACATCAGACTAGCTTTCATGTTCTTTATGCATATTATATGCGACAATTGTGTTCGATAATGCCTCGAGCGTAGGGTCTAGACACGCGTGTTTGAAGGTGGGTCATAAGTACTTGTGTCAATGGTTTTGTTGTTTGTTCCATATCAGTACGTCTTAAAGATTTGAGTGTATGAGTTTGGTGCTTTTGAATTAGTTCTTGCTGCTTTTCGATTCACAAATATTCATCACAAACATATGAATATTAGTGTTTAGAAGTGCTTAAAGTTTTCTACTTTGTCTTCCTCTTCGCCGATGCCGGAATCTAGGTTATGTGAATGAGAAGAGTAAACCGTGGGTGTGTAAACTCGGCTAAATGTTTATGTGTATCACTCGCGGAATCGGAAAATGTTTGTGTGTATCATTCGTGGAATCGACCAAGTATTTGTGTGTATCATTCGCGGAATCGGCTAAGTGTTTGTGTGCATCAGTCGAGAACATGTAAACTCAAGCACCACCTATGTGTCAGTCGAGAACTTATTTATATGAATAGGATTTTCTATAAATTCTATTTACAAAATATATACTAATAAAATGGCAAACAGGAGTGATAGGTTTCAAAGTTTTCTTTTGTAAGTTGGTGTTTATGTACATGGTTTTTTATTTATTTATTATTATAGCATGAATATGGAGGTGTGTATCAATTGTTTTATCGATTAATGTGTGTATGTTACTCGTAAGTTTCGGTTTGTGTGTCAATATATTTTCTTATCAGTTGGGTTAAAGATGGATGCAAATTAATTTTGTGTTCAAACTGACGTAAAGAAGATATGAAAAATAAGTCAAGCATTGCGTGCTAGGAAAAACATACGAAGAAAAAAATTTGTATACGTGATAAAAATAATAAAAAAATCATCTAATAAATGAACCTATAATATGATGTTGACAAACTTTTCAAAACTAGAAAAACCCATAAGGTTTTCATCTTATAGATGCTACAAATGTCATTACTTTTCTATTTAATTACCATTGTGCCACTCATTTAATTATATGAATCCATCTAGCTTGATCTAACGGTTCACGAGTGTACCTATCGTTTTCTATTTTAAAATGTTTACCACAATAACGCTCATATATATATATATATATATATATATATATATATATATATATATATAGAGTTGATTGATCAAATGAGAAGTTCGCGCAGGCTCTCTCTGCTCTCGCTCTCGCGCTCGCTGAAGATAACACCTATCCCCAATCGTCATCCGATATCGCATCGCTCACTTAAATTAGACGCGTCTCTATAATCTTAGATGCATTATAACACATTTCAAGATTTTAATTAGATGCATATAAATATATTAGATGCATTTCATGATTTCTCATGTTTTTGATCCTTCTGCAAAGTGCCTAAAATTATTTAAAAATCATTTGCACCATCTACACTTCAAATTAACTTGTTCGAACTCGAAATGGTGCATCTAAGATATGAATAGAAATGCATCTAATGAAAATCGTTGCATCTCAAATGTGTGGTTTTAGTCACTTATCACCACTTTTTATTTTAATTTACTTCTCATGGATCCCTACTATACTATATTATATATATATATATATATATATATATATATATATATATATATATATATATATATATATCCAAGTCTATGAAAAATAGGTGAGAACATTCCAGGAAAATAAGTGAAATATACTTATCAAAGAAAGTCAAATGAAGTATAAGAGCTGACTGAGAAAGGAAAACAATTTTTAAGCACTATACCCTAAAGTGAAATTGGACATGTTTCAAGAATCAAAGCATTTAATGTAAATTGTACTTTTTAGTTAGATGTTTGACACCTCCTCATTAACCCACATGTATTTACCTTGGTCTTCGTCTACATAAAAAGTATGTTGTAAAAGAGTAAATGCTTATCTCGTACAATTAATGTGAAACACATTTACGGGAGCATTTACTCCTCTCTCCAAGAACTAAGTCCATGAACTCGAACAATGTGTTCGTATATTTCTTACTTAAACATTTATTTTGGTTTGTGATTAAGATACTGAGAAGATCACTATACTTTGTCATTCAATTTTGATTGTTATTTTGCAAATAATAAATTTTTCGATTTATATCATTAAAAACTTTTTTGTGTATTACTTGTTTACACTGCTTTAAGCCTTTAAGTATTACTAAGTGTTACTGATATAAACGTTTTAAACAAACATTAAAGAAAGTAATTCAACTTACTTATCTTAGGTTACAATCAATTTGAAAGGAACTACAATATGTCAGGTCCATGAAAGCCCAAATAATGGGATTGAGCCCTTTTGTTTCTCATTTTCGGATTTTCCCACGTATTTCCAAATTGACTATGAAGTCAACCCCACATCATGAAACTGAATTATTTGTTTGTAGTTCACTTCACCCATGCACCATTCATTTCCGGATCACAGCAACTGAATTCAACAGCCACACCCTCATTTTCATCAGCATGGTAAGTTTTCAACTGAAAATAAATTACTCTTTTGTACAGTATTTATTTATCAGTCTGCTTAGGTAAACTAAACATTGGGCCACTTGTAACACATTTTCAGCTTTAAAATAGAAGACAAACATACTGTTGGATCCATCGTTTGGTGGTTTATATATTATAGGGCTTTACTTTGGGATAATAATATCTGATTAATCTATTATTTAGTGCCATTGAATTAATCTCATTATTTTTTGTATTATTTCGCCTTTTTAATTAGGGGAGTTGATATGCACACCACACAAAGTGATGTGCACACCACAAAAATGCATATGTGGTGTTGTACCATATGCATCACACATGTGATTTTGTGGTGTGCACATCAATTTGTGTGGTGTGCCTCCCTTTAATTATTTGTGTGAACACTACCAACTGTTTTGTGTCACAAAATTATTGTCAACAAATACACTTTAAGAAAAGTAGAACCTTAACTTTACCACTAAACTCTTTTTTATTAGGCTGGATGGAGTGGTGGTGGTAAACCCACCTGACACGTCAGCGTCACATCAGCTTTCTCTCTCCAAATAAAACTCACCTTACAACTCACCTTTCAACCGTAACAAGAACTCACATTACCAATAAAACTCACCTTACTCACCCTTTTTTTATTTAAATACTTTTATTCATAAACTAAAAAAATAAATATTTACGTAAACGTAAACGTACGAAATTAATAAAAACGTTAACTAAATTAAAAACTTTTATTCATAAATTAAAAACATTACAACACAGTTAAAAACCGTACATAGTAAATTAAAAACAATACATAGATTATTAATCTGTTTCGTATTCCGAATCAGTTTGCACTCCAAATTCCAAAATGAATAACTCACGTTCAGCTTCTTCTTTCTTAATTCTATCCTCCCACTCTTTTTCAGCTCTTGCTTGTTCTTCCAATGTTTCTCTTAGTACCTCTTCATCCTGAAGTAGTTGTTGATACTCTTTCTCAGTAAGAAATCCGTGAGTAATGGGAGATGTGGGCTTGTGCGTATTTTGTTCAGATGAGGAACCACCCTTATGGGTTTCTGAGTCGTGGTTGGGGGTTGTGTAAGGTTGTTGAAGGATTGGTTCGGTTGGTTTTTCGGGTGCCGAGGGATTGCTTTGGTTGGTTTCAGACATGGTGAGTTTTTGAAATGTTGTTTGAATGTGTGAGAAAAAGTTGTGAAAAGAGTTGGTATTTATAGTGGGAGAATGAAAGGAGTTGGTATTTTCAGATAACCAAACATATTTAGCCTCAATTTGTTTTTCTATTTTTCCTGCCTTTCGATACATAGCAAGATTTATCTCGTAATCTTTATCAGATTCTCGTTTCAAAAAAGCGTCGATTAAATTACGAGTCTCTTGTGGAATGTCATTGCATTTCTCGTATGCTTGTCTAAGATCTTGTTTAGCTGCGCTTGCATTGTCAAATTGCACGGCTAAATCCATCATCGCTTTCTGACGAACGCTATCTTCGTGAATTAGTTTTTGAACTAAAGCGTGAATTTCATCGACGGTGTGTGGAAGTAAACAAGCCATATTAATTTAAAAGTGAGAATAATTGTGTATAAAAATAGATGAATTAGTGGGTATTTTTTATATAAAACGGTTACATTTTGGGATGAGCCCACTATTTTTAAAACCCACGCTCACCGAATTGACACAAAAACATGCTAAAACTCACCTCACAAAAGTAACTCACCTCGGTGAGTTTTACCACCGGAATGGCTAGTCGCGCGCGACTTGATAAGCCACCGAGGTGAGTTTTGGCAAACTCACCCCCACTCCATCCAGCATTAGTTGAAATAAGAAGTGGGTGATTATTTGAGACATTTAAAAAGGGAATTTTAGTCATTAAAAAGTTGATTTTTTTTGGTTTTGAAACCAAACACTTCGAACCCATTATTTGCGTTTTGTCCCATCCAAAAAATAAACATAATCATTACTACTTTCTCGATAAATAATCCTGTTAAGATCTATAGATGATGCCATATGTGTCGTCATCAACTTCGTCAAGACTATCACAAGGTTATGATGTTTACATGAGCTTCCGAGGCGAAGACACGCGCACGGGTTTCACCAGCCATTTATATGACGCTTTAATTAGAAATGATATTTATTACAACATTTTACAAAGAACAAGACACTTGAGATTGGGAATCCCATCGCTTCCGAGCTCCTAGAGGCCATAGAAGCATCAAGAATAGCCATAGTGGTTTTATCAAACAATTTTGCAACATCCAAATGGTGTTTGGAGGAAATCGCAAAAATTGTTAACTGCAAGGAACACGGCAAGCTGATTGTTATTCCTGTTTTTTACCACGTGGATCCCTCTGATGTTCGCCATCAAGGAAACTGTTTCCAAAAGGGCTTTTCTGATCATGAAGCAAATCCTGAAATTGCGCCACAGAACGTGGAAAGATGGAGAGATGCTTGTAGAAAGGTGGGGGCTCTCTCAGGATTGCACGTGACACAACACAGGTAGCGGTCTTATTAACCATAAATTTCGTTTTTGATCCTATAATTGTAAGGTTCCATTCCTATGCTGTAAATTGGAGGTAATCATTTTAGATTTATGTAATTATATATGCAACATAAATAAATGTGCTATTTTTAAAAGTAACATACACTCTCATATCAATATCAATCTGGTTATGTGCAGGAATGAAGCAGAAGTTGTAGGTGAAATTGTAAAACGTATCATGAAGGATATGCCAGATACATTACCAATAGATGTCACCAGTGGTCTCGTGGGAATCAATTCCCGAATGGATGAAGTAACAAGACTTATGAGAATGGAGTCTAGTGAAGTTTTTTTTATAGGGATTTGTGGGATGAGTGGAATTGGAAAGACTACTTTAGCTGAAGCTGTCTTTAACAACATAAAAAAGAAGTATGATAGAAGTAGCTTCATTGAAAACATCAAGGACATTTGCAAGCAAGATAATAGTACTGATTTATGCATGTTACAACAGAAACTCCTTAATGACATTTTGAAGGAGAGGAGCATGCGTGTACAAAGTGTTAAACACGGGCAAACTTTGTTGGAGACAAAGTTACGTTGTTTGAAGGTTATCATTGTTTTGGATGATGTGAATCATGTTGATCAGTTAACTTGTTTGGCAGGTGGGCGTGAATGGTTTGGACCAGGCACCAGAATCATAGTAACCACAACAAACATAGACTTGCTGAATGTTCACAAAATAATTGAAATCTACAGATGTGAAGAAATGAAAAAATATGAAGCTCATAGACTTTTTTGTCAGTCAGCGTTTGAGCATGGCCCTCCTACACATGTGTATGAAAAGTGGTCGGATGATATTGTGAAGCTTGCTGGCGGTCTCCCGTTAGCCCTTAATGTTTATGGTTCTCTGTTATATGGGAAGGAGGAGAGCTACTGGAAAGAGATGTTGAAGAAACTTCAAGAATATCCGCCTAAAGATGTTCTTGGGAGACTTGAAGTAGTTTTTGCTAGACTTGATAGTAATCAGCAGGAAACCTTCATGTATATTGCATGTTTCTTGAAAGGGAGAGACATGGATTTGGTTAAAGATATACTAACGAATATTGGTTTGTACTCTGAGTGTGGAATCACTGATCTTATGAACAAGTTTCTCATAACTATCAATCTTGATGATTGTGTATGGATGCATGATCTACTCCAACAAATGTGCTGGGAAATTCTTCATAAGAAATCACATGTTTACGGTGGAATTCACTTTGCAATAAAATATTTCCAAGATATTGTAGAAGTCCTCTTATCAAAACCGAAGGTATGTACATGGACCTATTTTCATATTTAGCTCCAAACTATTAATGTTATAACACGTCTCTTGATATAAATTAAAGAGGGTGGCGATTAAAGTTAAAAACATTTCTCTAAAATACTCAAAAACAGTTTTAAAAATCACAACAAAAAAATTAAAAACCAGATAAAGGTTTTTGGTTCAATCCTAACTTTCCCAGCTTGCAAACAACTATTGTATGATGTGTGGTCCATGATGAGGAGTTTCATGGGTATGGATCCCGGGTATAGGTGGCCCGTCAATCAAACCTTTTTCACTACAACAAAAACCACCTTTGGTCAAGCCAAACTTTTAGCGACGACATGTGTCGTCGAAGGTATGTGCGACCCACTTTTTCAGCGAAGTTTTTTGTTAAAAGTTTGACCACTGGGCCACGCATTTAGCGACGAAACAAGGTTTAGATAAATTAAATAATAGATCTTGGATATTAAATATTTTTTTTAATTAAAAATAAAAATAAACTAGCCCGCCAAAAAGAAATCAGCCCGCGAAAACCCTTAACGACGACACGTAGCGTCGCTATAAGTATATGTATCTCTATTTTCGAAAACAAATTGTATCGTAATTTTCAAAAACTACGACTTCGTTTGGTTGTTTTGGAATTAATAAATGGACGGATGAATTTGAATCCTTTTGTATCATATAGGCTAAGATTTGGTAGCGACGACACATGTCGTCGCAACGACAAGTGTCGTCGCTAAATTTTGTGTCCCACTGAATAAACTATGATTATTTTAATTATTATATATTTATATAATTCAATATTAATTTAAATAAATTTTTTATTTAATTTGGAAAATAACTTTAGCCGCGACGGGTGTCCTTGCTAAAGGTATGTGGACTCCAAAGCGGTTAAGCGTTAAAGTGAAATTCTTGTGGGCCCCTTTCGTCGCTAAAGGCATTGTCTGTACGTCGCCAAAATTTTTAGCGACGGACCTAGGTGACGACAATTTTGCAACTACAACAAGTTGTTGCGAAAACGTTTAGCGACGACAGAAGTGGATTGTTGGCGACGAACTCTGCCGCCGCTAAAAGTTGAAAACCTTGCAGTGTTGTTAATGACAGAAGATGAAAGGATTATATATTACTTATTCTGCTTTTGTGCTTCTTATTACCAGGAATCGAGTACAATTCGTATCATTAACCAGGAGAAGGTTGAAATGGATGATTTCATTGATGATCCTTACTGTTTCTCAATAATGAGGAGATTGAAATTTCTCAGAATTAGTAATGTACACTTTCCTCAAGGTCTTAGTTATCTTTCAAATGATCTACGAATTTTGGAATGGCATGGATGTTGTTTGAAGTCCCTGCCTTCAAGCTTTAAGCCGACGCATATGTATGAACTTGAAATGTGTTATAGCCAGCTTAAAACACTTTGGGAGGAAACTCTTGTAAGTATTATCTATAGATCCGGCTAATCATGCGTTACTCATAATTTGTAGTGATTGCAAGCTAGAAATCTGAGAATTTTCTGATCATTTTACAGGTTTTTCCGAATTTGAGATCTATTGACCTTACCTTCTCAAAGGAATTGATCAAAATCCTAGACTTGACATCAACCCCAAAACTAGTGAAACTGATTCTTGAAGGCTGCACGAATTTGAAAGAGTTGCACGAATCAGTTCTTCTGCAGAAAAGTCTACAGTACGTGAATCTTACTGGGTGTACACATCTTCAAAGCCTTGGCAGAAGCAACATCGAAATGGAAGCTCTTGTGACACTACTTCTCTCTGGCTGCTCCAATCTTGAATATATTCCCGAGTTTGGACAAAACATGAAGTGCTTAGAGAACCTTTATTTGGATGGAACTAACATCTGTTGTCCCAAATCTAGATCGAATTATAGAAGTTGCAAAGTAATATTGAATAAGTATTTTGTCTAACCATTCAATCGATACATAGTTTTACATATATATGTTTCTAACCGGTGTAACCCTTTACCTTTTCCTGACCGAAATAACTACCATGTATAACTACTTTTCGGTTATTAAGTTTCTAACTAACATGTTTGGTCCTACATGTTTACAATATTACATATGAAGCAATGAGCAAGATTATTCGGTTTACAACATCAAGAAGTTACCAGAAAGCTTGGGGGAATTGCATAACTTGAGGAAGCTTGATGCAAGTGAAACCTCTATAGAAGAGAT
>BQNB010034349.1:0-51671 GCA_026074375.1 Tanacetum coccineum
TGTAGTCATTGTTTGAGTGGTCGAATTATCTTTGAAAATCTTTTCGTGATTACTGAAAATATTGATTCATTGTGAAGACCACTTTTTCCTAATTGAAATAAGATTTCTCTTATTTTGACAAATAAATGCACTAAAACATACACTTATTCTTATGATGCATGGATATGAAATAATCCATGCCCAGGAAAAATTAATTACCCGTTGTCAGGAACAGTTGTCTTTTCGATGACATGCGTTCCTCAGATTGAAAAGCGGGTTACAGTCAGAAATAACTGCAAGCCATTGCCATGAGCTCAAAACTTTGAATGTTTTGTTAGATTAGCTCAATACCAAAAAGACTTCTCTTTTCGTTGCTAAGGAAAAATGCACTGAGACGTGTATTTTCCTTTACGATGAGGCTCGGGTTATGCACAAAAATGTACATAAGCCATTTTTTTATATTTACAAGATGATGTTTGATGATAATATCAAACAGTTACATTTGTCAGAACCTCCAGTTCTGCTGGAGTCAGACATCTCATACCAATCCTTCTGACAAGATACAAAAACCGATCCTCAGGAAGGGCTTTCATAAATTAATCAGCTAATTAGTATTCAATTCTGACAAAATATAATTTAATAATATCATTTTCAACCTGTTCCTTTATGGAGTGATACCGAGTATGGATGTGCTTTGTATGAGAGTGTTGTGCGACTTTGCATGAGATTGCTATGGCTGACTGTGAATCGTAGTACAACAGTATTTTGTTGTAGTTGAAGCCATAAACATTAAGCTGTGTCCTCATCCACATTACTTGTGCACAACTTTCAGATAACGCCACGTACTGTGCCTTTGTTGAAGATATTGCAGTGCAATATTGTTTCTTTGACATCTTGCTTACAAGTTTGTCACCTAGGAACTGTATCCCTCCAGAAGTGCTTTTGCGAGTATCAATGCATTCGGCATGCTCAACGTTTAAAAATGCTTTAGAAAAGCCTTTGGACATCAGGAAATTGGATAATTCATCATACCAGGCTTTTGGGGCCTGCTTCAAGCCGTATAAAGCTTTCCTTAAAACGTAAACTTTTTATGGATGTTCAGGATCAACGAACCCTTCCGGCTAAGCAACATAAACCTCCTCCTTCAGTGTACCATTTAGAAATTCCGTTTTAACTTCCATCTGGTAGATTGGAAAGGAATTGTGTGCAACATGGGCAATGAAAATCTGAATTGTTTCTAAACGAGCAATTGGAGCAAGTGATTCTTCGAAATCAGTACCCTCTTCATGAGCATAGCCTTTAGCTACAAGTATTGCTTTGTTGCGAATAACAGTCTGAACTTCATCCTTTTTTTTGTTCTTCCATGACCACTTTAGCTTTATCACTGTCTTGCCAAATGGTTTGTCGACGAGTTCCTAGACTTGTGGTCTGTCAAACTAATGAAGTTCATCCTGCATTGCTTCGATCCATGCAGAATCAGCCATTGCCTCCTTACTGTTCTTTGGTTCTTCTGTACTCACGGTGAGCGTGAACATACACATTTTAGGATATGTGGCAAGCTGTTGTCTTGTTTGCACTGTATTTGTAGGATTGTCAATAACTTGTTCTAATGGATGATCTTTTGTCCATTGGTATTCATGACTCTGTTGGTTGAAATGAATGCATATTTTCATTATCAATATTGCATGAGGAAGACTTAGCAATGTCTTGTACCGGTGTACAGAAACGATTGATAAATTCATCTTGTCAAAACGATGCATTCGCTGCTTGATTATTGTTGTTTTCTTCAGCATGAACATTTGTTGGAGAGAAATATTCTTCAAAGAAATGATTGAATAGAAATTCCAAGAGAAATATTCTTCAAATAAATGATTGAATAGAAATTCCAAGAGAAATATTCTTCAAATAAATGATTGAATATAAATTCCATCTCCTTTTGTGACGAATCTATCTTGTCTGCTAGAGAAACAACATTTTTCCTTGGGGGCACGAGGCCAGAGATGTCATAATCTGACGCCTTTTGTTTATTTGAAATGAGGCTTGAGGAGATATTGTCAACAGATGTCTCTTGTCGATTGGGCGTGAGGTCTGAACGGATTTGATCAGATGTCATTTCATGAAGCACGAGTCCTGAACTGCTATGATTAGGAGCCATGAATTGAGGCACGGGTCCTGAACAAAATTGTTCAGAAACCATAAACTATCTTTGAGATAGTAGATCTCAACCATACCGTTTCACACCGAATGGAGTTGGATTTTCATTTGCGTCAAAGTAGCTCCAAATGGCATGTTCTTGTAGTTGACTTTATGTTGAAATTGGACGAGAAGGATCGCCAATAACATTCTCTAATGAGTGATTCTTTGTCAACTTAGTGATAGTATTAAACAGTTGAATAAGATGATGCAAATTTAATGGAATGACCCCTTGTCAATTAGTTTCTTCAAAACTAGAGTTTGAAGAAATATTATGAAGGAGGGGTGCATTATTAAATTATGCATTTTGATGTCCATGAATTTATTCTTCAACACCTTGATGAGTGACTTGAGATTGAATTTCCTGATTTGTTGATGAAGTACTAGTAGATTGTTCATCTTGATCAATGGTAGTTGATGAAGGTGGACCAACTGGATCAACAGCTCTTGAAGCAACAATAGCTACCGGATCTGGGGAAACAGTTCGTGGTGGAAGATTAAAGTACTCATTAAACAATGGTTACTACAGGATCTCATAGTCTTTCTTGGATGGCAAAACATATGGTGTTGGAGAAACTGAGTTTTGTATGAGTCCAGAACTGATGTATCCAGGAGTCATCAAAGAAGGCGCGGGTCTTGAACTAATTTGCACAGGAGCCGTGACTTGACTATTTCAAGAACTGAACTGCTCTGCTGTAGTGCGGATGTTGGTGGTGAAAGTTGTAATGAATGATTCTTGACAGGGAGGAGATACTGGTTTAGGAGATGAGAGATCGATGACTGAAGTATCAGTAAAGGAACAGACGAAGAAGCTTGTTGGATAGGAACAGTGACCATGGATTCAACTTCGGTTTCCATAGTAGTTTTTCCTGGTTCATCTTTTACTTATATATTTCTGAAGGATCAGCATTATCATCCCCAGCACCAGTTTCCTCATTATCATCTCTGTCAAAATGTTCACTGTCCACATCTGCTTCCCACTCAAGAATTAGCCTTTCCTCATCAGGAACCCTTGGCTTGGATCTAGTTCCTTCACTTGAGGCTCTAGAGACGACTGTGGACTCATTAGGAACCCCTAGTATGTTACCAGTTCCTTCATTTGAGCCTCCAGTTCTAGGTTATCTCTTGCTCATTTTTCTTGCTTTCCTTGAGAGCTTTCATTATGTTAGCAGCCTCTTGTTCAGCAGGAGTAAGAGTTTGAATACCCTTGAGCTTCTTAGACGAATCAGAAGACCTCTTCTTTGACACAATAAAGGAATCTCTGAAAGCAATACCAGACTGTCTTCTTTGTATGGGCTCGGGTTCAGATTAAGACACAATTCTTGCAGGAGTGATCTCTAAGGCCTTCCGAAAAAGATCAGCACTCAGAGTAAACCATTTTTCATCAAGTTTGAAAGCTATAAACCCCAGTCTTTGCATCATGAGTCAGAGTATTCCAGAACAGCTGAATGTAGATAGAAGGGAATTTGCTAATGCAGTGAATGCCCTAACGAAGTTTGTGTTCTTGAAATATCAACTGAAATGTGGAAGATAGGATTCTTCTGCAACTTCTGTAGATCTTAGAGAAGGTTTCCCTTTCCAATCTGTAACTGTTCTGAGCAATGAAGGATCTGTTCATCTCATCTTGTAGGTTCAGGTGCAGGAATATTCTCTTCTGCCATCGTATCTGTTAAAGAATATCAACAAAGATAGACAAACATAGCATATAATCAATGTTAGATTAAAGTGTTCGCGTTTGAGTTTAACATGCATTGATATTCGATTACGCACAAAGTTATTCCACTTTAGAGTCACTGGGAATTGGTTAAGTCAACATGGTCAACCTTGGTCGATGGTCTAGAGATTATCTGATAGGGTCCTTTGGAAATAGGCCTAAGAGGTTTAGTGGGTTATTGGGCCAGACATGGCCAATTAGCCTAAGACGCTGCTCAAACAGATCCCAAAAACCGTCCATGAAGGCTAGGTTAAATTCCGCACATCAAAGATTATGACGCTATCTAACATTAAGCAAGATCCTACAAGATTTTTAGATTAATCTTTAATATCCTAGCAGAGATTTAAAAACATAAGACAGATTTAACTCCTTATTGATTTAACACCTTCACTTTCACATCTTGACATTTTATTCACATTCAATGGACCAGATAAACCATTTTATTCACATTAAATTAAACTATTCTCCCCTTCAAAATTTGCATATGCGATTGCAATTTTTGATCTAGTGAATTATAATACCAGTAATGTACTTTGGTCCACTTAACTAACGAACAGAATGGGAAAATAGATGAAGACTTGTTATTAGTATGGTCAAAAACAAGAAGATTTTCTCTTCTTTTGAAGATAAAGCGCACTGAAGCGTTACACTCTCCTTTTATTTGAAAAACTGGTTCGTACAGAAAAATTAAAGCTATCGACTGGAGTAACAAAAACATTGGTGTGTTTCGAAGTAGCTACAAGACCGAAAAGATTTCTCTTTTCGTTGTCAAGGATAAACGCACGATACACGTACATTTTCCTTTTATTGAAGGACCGGGTTGCAATCTAACATTTGATTACAAGCATTACCACGAGCTCTAAAATTTGGAAGGTTTTGTTATATTAGCTCATGACCAAAAAGATTTCTCTTTTCGTTGTCAAGGATAAATGCACTGACACGTACACTTTCCTTTTCTCTGAAGGCGTACACCTTTCTTTACTTTAAGGAACAGGGCTTGAAGAGATGCCAGCAGACGCCATTTGACATTAAGGAACGAGGTTTGAACCATTTTGTTCAAATGTCATCAAGATGAAGAACGAGGCCTAAACTGTTTTGTCCAAACATCTTTTGAAGCATGTTTCAACAGATTTTTGAATCCTTGAACTCCTGACGTTCAAGAGATATCTGTTCTTTTTGGTAACCAAAACTATGAGTCTTTCCTTTAAAGGGATTGATAAGGATGTATTTGCACTTGAAGTTAGAAGTACCTGCACTAAATAAAGAGGTTTGTATTGGCATTCATATGGGTTAGTGATATCATACATTTGAACCATTTGGAGATTCACCTGTCAACTTTGGTTGTGCTATCGGTGAAAACATCTTTCCAGTAGTAATCACCGAGACTAAATGTCTTGAAAAATTTGAACGTGGTTTCCACCTAAGACAAGATATAGGAGTGTGTGGTTTCATGCAACAAACGGAAGACCTTATTGAGAGAAAACCTTTGTCCTATCACAATATGCTACCAGTTTATGAGTGTGGGTCTTTGGTTGGCAACGGATTGTTGTTTCTGATCTTGGAGGGATGAAACTTTAGCACGAGAATTACCTATTCAGGGATCTTTGTTATACAATCATCATGATTTGTATTAAATATATATTATGAACAAATCGAACAAACAAATTGTTTGGATGTCCAAGTAGAAAACTAGAATTCCTGAGTGATTACTAGAGGCACACCAATTTGACATTCCACCACCTACACTTAGATCAAGGAGAGAACTCCTATATATGTTTCTAGGTTTTGGTGTACAAGCATTAGGAGTGCAGTGTGCTCTAGTAGAGGCCATATCCCTATGATTAGGAATCCTGGTTTTGTCTTGTGTCATTTTCCTAGCATTCTCTAGAAAGTACGCATGAACCATATCATTAGAACCATACGATTCTTTATGACTATTCCTAGAGTAGTTAGGTGCATTCCACCTTGATAAGTTTTGTAGCAGCAGATTCTCTATACTTTAGGCATATTAATTGAGGTGTGACTGTTTTTTGACAAATCATTTTTCTCATCAACTTGGGAGGCAAACCGTGGTCTTGACATTCTAGGTCGTTCAGACGTAAACGCATTCGGTTGTCTAACAACTAAATGGTTTCTAGATGGTTGTAAAGGCGGTTTCCCCAAGATTGATGCTTTAGCAAACTTAGTATCCATGCTATTTCCTTTTATCTTTCTAAGTTCATTTTTTAATGCCGCATTTGCAAAGACCTTTTCCTGAAACTGAGCTTTTAAATCAGCATTTTCGACAGACTTTTGATTAACTTGAGAAATTAAAGATTCACTGTTGTCTTTATTCTGAACTTTTGTCTTTTTAATTGAATCAAAAAGTTCTTTGTAAGTCTGTTTCTTTTCTTTATGTAGTTGCTCATTTGATGCAAGTAATTTAGCCACACTGTGTTCTAATTCGATGTTAATAGTTTCAATTACATCGATGTCATCTTTAACTTTGGCTTCATTACTTGCTTCCTTCACACTTTTAATTTGTTTCTTCAAGTCGCAAATTAGTGTGGTTTTGGCCTGTAGCTGAGCTTTCAAATCATTTATCACAAAAAATTCACGAAATTCAGGAAGGTCCTGATTCATACATGGTTTGTTACTTTGAAAACTTTCTTCCTTTTGTTGTATTTGAATTTCAAGTGAAATACAATGTTTTTCAAGTTTTAAAAATCTGTTTGAAAGTTCATTGTAAACATCATTTTCAACCATATCTTTCGTTCTGAAAAACTCAGCATTAAGTAAAGGACTTTTTACTTGTTCAGCACCCTGGACAATCTCTCCTCCCCTATGACACATATTTGTTGAATTAGGAGTGGTATTGCTATCAATAGTTTCCAACAGATATGTGTCATAACTGGGTTCAGATTGCTCAGTATGCTGTTGTTCATTAGCAAGGATATTGTGTTGAGCAGTCAATTGTACCTCAGCAAATGGCTCTTCGTCATTTACTGGTCCGATATTTGCATCCACAGCATGTGTGGTATAATTCTCTGAACTGCTACTTGTATCCTGCTTGTCGGGATTCGTCCCACTGCTTTCTGTGACAACCAACCCGACATCTAATGCTTCACGCATATCAACCTTTTCCTCTCGCATATGCATCTGAGTTTCAATCTCTGATTTGCTGAGTGCATTGTTGTTTTCTGACTCTATCAAACTGTTTTTCGATACAATCGAACTATCATCCACTGCTTGAACCGGATTGATCTGAATATCTTGTGACTGCATCTTGACACTTTTCATAATTTGATGCTCATGAAGTATTTCATCATGCAACTGTCTTCCATTCTCCTTTAGTGCATTAACTTCATTTTCCTTCATGCGTAATATACCATATTGAAGTACACTTTCATGAAGTACATCTACAAGCATATCTAGGTACTCGATTAAATTACGTCTGTAAGTTTCAGGATCACAGTACATGTACATGTTGAAAGCGTCCTGCCAACATTGACTTAGATGATCTGAAGAGTTTACCGCTGGTGAGGCAAAATATTCTTTGAACTGCAAGCGGAGTACTTCAAGACAAGTCTTTGCATGAACCTCATGAAGATTCTCTCTTTTAAATTGTAGCTTTAATTGATCCAAATTATGGAACATCTTTAATCCGAAAGTCTGATGGTCTGCACCGAAGAACGCGAGAAATGCAGGTTTAAATGCATCAGCAGCACGAGATAACTTGTTGTGATAGAGATTACTGAGATGTGTTTCGAGCTGTTCAAACCATAGCATGCGTACGGAGTGCAATTGTTTTACAACCAGTTGTGTCTCGTGCAACTCTATCTCTTGAAAATTAGAAATCAAAGATTCCATTATAAATTCGATGTGTGAAATGAAATTAAGGATCTTAAGTAGATTAAGTGATTGATGTTGTGGTTTTAAATGCAATTAACGTTCACGGGATTTTACAAGTCTATGATTAAAACCGATAAAAGATTAACGGGATTTTACAAAATCAATAGAAAAACCGTAAATGAATAATTGTTTGTTGTTTCGGTTTGTTTGATGTTTGATTAGTCTGATTAAGTAAGTACTTGGTTGTGGTATTTGGTTTGTTGATCTGTTTGAAATTTGGCGCAGTTGGATTATGAAAAAAAAAAAAAAATTTTATTACCAAAATCTAAATTTGGTGTAAAAATAAGCTAAAAAGGCTAAAGAAAAAATTACAAATTACTTAATTTTTCCCGCCAACAAGTGTCGCTAAAAAGGTGTCGACCGAAATTTTTTTTACCCTATTACCAAAATTTGAATTTGATGTAAAAATAAGTTAAAAAGGCTATAGAAAAAAAAATTACAAATTACTTAATTTTTCCGCCAAAAAGTGTCGCTAAAAGGGGTGTCGTCTGGTATTATTTAAAATACAAACCGCCGGGTAATCTTAACTCAAACCGCCGTGAACTCAGATTATCAAACCGCCGGGTATTATTTAAAATGCAAACCGCTGCCAATATTTCTTGAGCAAACCGCCGTTGCTAAGGGCAAACCGTCGTCTATATTTTCTTGAGCAAACCGCTGCCTTATATAAAATCAACAAACCACCGTGACCCTTTTTCTTAACTCGCTGTATATTATCTCAACTCGCCGTGATTATTTAACTCAAACCGCCTTGGTTATCAAATTTTGGCCATAGTAACTTTTCTTTTTGTTCAATATTATAATCAACTCGCCGTCAAAATCTGCTCAATTCGCCACCATGAGGCAAACCGCCGTGAATAATTTGATTTTAAATAATCAACTCGCCTTTGACCAGTCAAACCGCCACCTAGCTTTTTCCTTGAAAAGTGGATCTTGTCCCCTTTAATTGTCAACTCGCCACCAAGCACATACATTCGAATTTAGCCAAATCAACTCATAAAAAGCTTTTTAACCACGAACTAAGCTAGATGATTGTAATACTAACCAACCCTTATCAGCTTAAACATCCATAACATGTATTTCCTAGTGAATCTTCCACTATGAGGCAACTCTCCATGAAGAACACCAACCTATATTAGCTTATAATTCGAACTAGGAGTTTGTTTACCAAATGAAATTGTTAACAATCTAACCTTTTATGTAGATAGAACAAGTAGCATCCAAGATTAACACATGAATAAGCCAAATTAAAAAAGTAAGCCGTTGGCTTTTTGAGCATCAAAATAAACATGAATTTGATCTTGTTTAACCACTAGAATCAATCACGAATCCAACCATGTAGCTCTGATGCCAATTGTAGGTTCCCTAATTCACACAAACATGTATAGATCTAGAGAGATCTAGAGAGAGAAAGTTAGAGAGAGAATGGTTGAGAGAGAAACTAATAAAAACACACTTAAGAGTGTGTGTAAAATGAATAGATGCTTACCTCTTCCAAAGTTGGAAGAGGTATTTATAGTTCTTACAAAACACCGGGTATTAGTACACGGTCCAATACCGAAAGTCGTACGTTTAACTATTAAACTACGAGCTATAATGAACAGTAAAATACACGAGGTGACCGAGTCTTTTTCTAATATCTAACAGTATTAGTTAATCAATGTGCTTAGTACTTATACGACCTATGTTTAATTAGGTTGCATTCAGTCATTACCGTGACACATTTTTTATTTGTGAATTACATTATCGATTCATTCACTCGAGGTGAGTTTATAGCCCTATGTTTTACTGTTTTACAATATACTTTACAACTTTTGGGGTGAAAACATGCTTGTTACTAATCTCATTTACATTATTGGTTTGAATTCATTACATGTGCATTGCATTTGTTTTACAAACTGGTCTGCATACTCAATTACTTATTTTGGGATGAAATACATTGCTTGTTTCACTTATTTTTTGAAAACAAAGACATTACTTTACTTTTACCCAAATGATTACGGATTAGCTTAAGCGGATTGAACTGTAAATTACCTGGAAGGTGAGCGCGAATGTTATAAAATAGATCTATTCGGGTGTGACAGCCCCGTTCGGGTGATTAGCCATCACTGGTGTCGAGACTACTGAGCCAACGAACGTTATAGCATATCGGAGCATGGCAAGAATATGAACATGAACAATTACGGTGCCTTGAATAAAGTGGCATATATATGAGTCTACGTAACATCTTCATGAACTTAGAGTAATCATAATCATTATTTTATACACACATGAATATCTACGTTGCCTTGAATAAAGTGGTAATACATACTTTGAACAATGGTGGTCCAACCATACATAACATTTGTGACTATTTGGGGATTGAAATGGTCATGCATACTTTACAACTCTTTGATTTCCAACATTTATACATACATTTTTTAGGAACATACAAGGATTAGAACGGTCATACATACTTTACAAAACTGTGGTTCAACATTTATACTTACAAAAACCTATGAACTCACCAACTTTATGTTAACACTTTTTAAGCATGTTTTTCTCAGGTGAATTAGATGCTTGGCTTATGTGATGTGCATTGAAGTCTAAATAATTCAAGATTTCTTTTCAAACGACACAATTAAAGGTCGTTCTCTCATGACTTGTGCATGACTTGTGCAATGGTATTATGAAGTAACGCTCCCGGAAACATATTCCACTGCAACCCATTTTTGGGGGTGTTGTCAATTGTTGAATTTCTCAAATAATGTGTCATTCAAAGTAACAATTGTGTTGTCAACATGATACTTTTTCACAACAAAATTTAAGGATTTGAAGACAAATTGCTGAAGTTCTCAAATAATGTGTCATTCAAAATCAAAAAATCTCTTCATTATTCTTGAAAAGGTATCATTACACGAAACTGTTTGGTGAGGAAACTCAAAACAGAAAGAGAGAGAAAAATCATACGTGAAAAAGCAAATTAGTGTATGTTCGAAAAAGAAACGGATGAGCATACAAATGAAATAAAAAAAATAAAGCGTACGGCATGTGCATGAAAAAGCAAAAAAATGGCACATGAGAAAGAAACTGATCAGAAATATGTTCAAAAAGAGTTGCCAGAACATATAAAACAGACATGGTGGAAAGAGACAAAAATGTTATAAAAATAAATGAATTGTTTCTGAACTAACACATTCTTGCTATCACACAACATTCATCATGTCCCAGGCTTAATCATCCTCACAGATTCTCACTACTTCTCAACTTGTACCAGTGGAATTCCATATTACAATTGGTAATTGCAACTCAAGGGCTATACTACCAAACTTGCCATGTCCCAAGCTATGCAAGATTATCGGTCAAATTCTCAACACTCACCCAATTCGAGGTGCTTTGACTTTATCTGCACCAGCACCGATAATCTACATGCAACAATTCTGGTATACTGTCATACTGGTTTAAAATGAAAAGGATGTTATGAGATTCATGATTGATTGATCAACAAGAGGTTGATTTCACTCTTGATGCCTTACGAACAATGTTGCATCCACCATAAGAATTTGTTTAAAATCTATTCATACGACCAGCAGAGTATACGACTATTGAAGAGTTTGTAAGGATTATTGGTTATGAAGGTGAAGCTCCAACTGCTCTAAAGTTTGCAATCAAGAGCCTTACTCAATCGTGGCATGCATTGTTTAAACTTCTCAATCGCTGTACAACCACAAGAATGTTAGGATTTGATCAAGCTAAGATTCATACATTGCAAATGTTTCATGCAATGGTCAATAGTAGCAATGTTGATTATACAAAGATAATTTAGAATGATCTGGTATACCAAGTTAACCAAACTGCTTACAAAGCGATTCAATATCCTCGCTATGTCAAGCTTATCGTCAATCACATCTTTGGAACTTATCTAAATATTCCAAAGAGAGTGAATGAACCATATCACTACATTAAAGATGATCCAATTCTCAACATGTTTACTACTGGTAATCCATTGACTATAACTTCTATAGGATTCCAGATGAATTCTTAACTGATGAGATCAAGGAGACTAAGGCGTATAAGGATTACGATGCTGATTATCAAAGTGTAGTAGTTCCAATGATACAACCATAACCGGTTGTATCTACCTAAGGAACGCCTAGGACACTTAGCTCCCCTAGGTCATCTAAACCGAAGAGAACTTCTCAAAAGAAGAAGGAGAAGGTTGTTGGGGTATCCAGTGAACCGGAGAAACATTTGAGAATCAAAATCACTACCAAGAGACTAGATCCAGTCATTCCCGTACCAACAAGCAGTGAGATTGAGTATGACCAGCTTACTCAGGCACAATAAGTAAGTATTGATATGGATGTTAATGCAAAGGAAGCTGAGGAAAAAGAAAATGTCACTATTTGTTGAGAAAGTTGTATTAGTTGATGAAGTTGAACAGATGGTAGAAGGCGAATAAGAAGATGAAAGTGAATTCTTAGATTCATTAATCGTAATCAAGAAGATCCCGTTACTAGGTTAGAACCCGATAATCATAAGGAAAGGACGATGGAGAAGGGAAATGATGATGAAAGTGATGATGATCAACACAATGTTCATGCATTGATCAAGAAGAAAAAGATGGGTAGTTCAGAGATTAGGGACGAGGAGAAGCAGACACTAATTTCTACACCCCTGGATCCCCTAGGACTAACTTATCTTCGGATAAGGAACATACTATTGAATTGATGGAAACTAACGTTAATTTTTCTAATGTTCCATCTTAATCAGACGTGCCAAACATCTTAAGGGCGTAGTAGCAAGGATGAGTAGACAAAAGACTTATATGGTTCAAAACATGAAGAAAACTTTTCTCCAACGAAGTAATGTGGACAAGTGGTGTTCTAAGATTACTACAACTCTTGATGAAGAAGTTCCTATCAAGGTTGTCGAGACAACAGATCAGATTCTCAAGGATAATCTTCGTTGATTGTACGAGAAGAAATTTAAAAAGAAAAGACAAATGTCGCTGCTAAGCTTTCTTCTATCGTCTCTAAAGAACTTGATGCTACTACTCCACAACAATTTGAAACTTTTCTCATTACATGCAAAACCATGTCATAACTTTGTAACCACCTTCAAGTGTAACACCCCTAAAATCGAGTCGCAGCGGAATGGTAAACATCGAGCGGTGCTACGTCTAGTACAAAAATCATAAATATAGAAAGACGACCTTTAAATGGACGTCTAGAAATAAGATTCATTCAATGTCATTATCCAAAAGATCGCGTTTTCACGCTGTTAGGTCTCCATAGTTTTGATAAAATGATCAGATTAAGATTTTATAAGACAAAAGTTTCATTGAATTTAAAAAATCAGAATCCCTCTAATAGATATCCGTCACGGCTCCCATCCAAGCTTATGCCTCAGCACCTGAGATTAAAACATGCTAATCTGTCTAAACAAAATTGTTGACGTGAATTCTCATGGTTTTATCAGGAGAAGATAGGTGATGGACCTCAAAGATCGAATAGATAATTAGTTAGACTATGAATCACATTCAAATAGTCTAAAACATGTGTTATTGCCCCTAAGCTCATGGACACCGAACTTAACGTAATAACTAAATTCAAACAGTTAATCGAGGTTTGTGCCCAACACGGTTACAGATGTTTCAAAAAAAATCCTACGAATTTTCTCATACAGATGTCTGCCAAACTATCCTACGTATTTTCTTTTCGAATGTTAATTGCGTCAATGGATCAACTAGATATCCAAGCCTAGACGGGGATGGTCAGTCCCGAATAGATCTATCACATTACCTACTAGCGTCATACCCCAGAATGGTAATTAACTGTTTCGTTGATTATAAAAGGGGGTTGAGTTCTCTTGTGCGGCAGAATGTGGATATTTAGGCTGTATAATGAATATCAGGATGATAGCATACGTTTTGAATATACTTAGTGTTCCGCAAAGAAATCAAGCAGGTAATTCCCCCGAGTTTCATAAACAAGTACTAGATGAAAAAAGAGGTCTACGAATCACCTGTGAGTTGAAGGGTACTCAACAAGTATTCAAAAATAGAAAATGGTCACGAAGGATACGAAGGCAACTAATCCAATATAGGCTTATAAGTTACTATACACTTTGATTGCTTTATAGGTCGTATAGCTCATCATTCTATCGTTCCGGGAGCTATTATAATTAATGAGGTCGTGTGTTTATAAACTGTAGTGAACGTCTATGAGGTGCATTAGTTGACACTTTAAATCGCTAATCACCTAAATGTCGCGATTACGCACCATCACCCGTAGAGGGCCCTCATTATGAAAACTCTTTTTTTTCCCCCTTATGTAATATAGTACTTTGAACAAAATTTTATTAAATACAAAAAATACCTCATATAACTTATATATAGTTCAATTCATCCAACGTAATGGTTTCTTGGTAAAATTACGTTTAATATGTTAAAACGTTTATAATTTCCGTTTTAGTCAAACTGCATAAACTTTTGCGTTTTAAGCCCGATTTTGACGTTTCTTATTGCCCATTTTTTCGTATTAGGACGAGTTATCATAATTTGACATTTTCCATATTTTGACCCTCTGGTGTGAACAGTATACTTTTATGTTCTCATATGGGACGTGGAACTTTTATTTTCAATGTATTTGTGTCGTAAGAAACCGTAAATGTCGTATTGTTTATTCGTGTTATAGCTCCGTTTTTAACGATTTCTTGAGGACGTTTCGTTATTGAAAGTTCTATAATTTTATGGAGGTTTACAGAAAATGTAACTTTCTGTCATGATAGTAATTTTTATAAAAGAAATAGTTTTATTAAAAGTATTAATTGTCGTACTAACTCGTGAAATTCATAGACTCATTGTTATTAATTGAAAAATCCGATTATTATCATTTGGGAAATCCTAAATATTTGTATATATTTGTATTAAAAATATCAACACTTGCTGTTTATACAATTTTTATAAAATGTTTTTATAAAAATTCTTTTACGACTCCGTTTAATAGCGTATAACTTGTTTTTAGCATAACTTTTTCGTTATTTATCCGTTTGACAAGTTTCTTACTTTTTCGGAATCGTCGTGAAATGTATTATCTTATAAAAATATAAAATAAGTATATTTTTAAGACACTTTGGGACAGAATGTTTAACTAACATTCATAAGTCCATTTTTGACCTAGTTTTTATGTTTTACCACTTTAGACTTTTTAAGCTTAATTAAGATTGTAAAATACTTAGGTATCCATTTATAACTTCATATTACTAACCATAAAACATGTGTATAAGTTCATAAAACTATATTTACAAGAAAATTCCAAGTTTACAAGTTAAACATGTCCTAATGGTGATTTCACTATATAAATATCACATATGCATATAATCATATAAATGAAAAGTTAAGGGCTTAAGATAACCTTAATGAGATGATGTAGGATGATGAAAATAAGTGCTAAACCCTTGTTTAGACTTTAAACCCAAGATTATAACCAAGAAAACCCTAGTTTCCAAATGAAAACCCAAATCTTGATTTCTTGCTTCAACACTTGCAAATAATTAATCAAGGCTTCAAAATACTTTGAGGTATCTTAGATATGATATGAGAGTGTATGAAAATAGGTTATATAAATTTTGTATGGATTGTTTGGGATGGCTTAGTGAGCCGTGGCTTATATGTGTGACAAAGGGAGTATTGGTTTGATTTTTACCTTGCAAATGAAGAGTGTGTGTGTAATATCACTTATACAAGTATTATATATCTCCATGACTAGTCAAGGGAACATATTGAGGGTCTTAGGGGAGTCATGGTCAAGTCTTTGGTCAAATAGACAAGGCATGGCTAGACATTTATGAGGTATGTTGTACATTGACCAAAGTGGTAAGATTTTCTTGTATTTCTTGTATCCATTGCCATAAATTTCGGCCAAATAGAGACATTTGTGATATATTTTTGTAAAATTTGAGTATTGGGTATAAAAGTGGGTATTTGTTGAAGCGCAGAAAAGTTTTGGTGGTTCCGGGAGTGCCTAAACGCAATTTATCGCGAAACGTATACACTTTACGTATCCGATAAAAATAAAATGAACAAAGTTAATAATTATTCTCAAAATAATTACTTAACCCTTGCTTGATGTAAACATTTAATTGTTTGATGCCCATTTACATTGAACGCTCATTTTTAACTTACGCGATTTAACTATACGATAAGAATTTAAAAGTAAACGCGTACGAGATGAAAACTAAAAAAAATATAATAAAATAATTGACGTCGTAAAATGACATGAAAATACGGAATGTTACATCAAGTGCAACCATTCCCAATCTACAACAACAATTATACATAAAGATGATGATGGTGATGATCCATAGTGACAAGTTGTTGATCCCGACACTTAAAAAGAAAAGTTTGAGAAAACTTCAATACCATCAGAATCCGACAGACATAATGTCTTTCGCAAAAGAGATCATGATGATCATCCAGATCCTGATGTTCCTCCTCAAAGGGAGAAGGGCGTGAAAAAGCAAAAGACACATGGAAGGTCAACGTCTACAAATGATACAACGTCATCAACACAACAAAATAAGAAAAATACGAAAGGAAGTTTCAATGATTGTTGTTTAGGCACGTTACAAACTGAAAGACCCACCTCTCGTTGAATTAGACAAAGACATCATGGAACTATTCAAGAAAGAGATTAAGCAACGTCTAAAGCATCGAAGACAGATGAGAAGGTGAAGTTTTGTGAATGAAAGACCAATTATACAGCACATAATGCGTCCTGAATAATCAACCCTTAGGGGAGATTGATAGGATTACAAAAAGTATTTATTATTAAGTAGAGTCAGTTTAATCAGAGTAGTATAAATAGATAGAAAAGATTAGCTTCTTCAATCCTTGTAATCTCATCATTCTATTTTTTTCTCTCATTAATAGAAAACTCCTCGTTTAATACTTTCTCTCTCTAAACTTAACATTTCTTAATATGATACAATCTTAAAAAAGGACTATATCAGTATTTAATGCTACATCCATCCCAAAATAAGTGTCCGGTTTAACTTTTTAGAGTCAAACTGGTTTAACTTTGATCTTAAATATTATTTTTTTGTTGTATAATACTTGATGAAAATTATACCAATGAAAAATACTTGTATAATATTTGATGAAAATTATACCAATGAAAAATACACTTAAACACAATCCATTCATATATTTTGCATCAAATATTATATAACACACACAAAAATAGTTAAGGATAAAGTTAAATCGTTTTGATTCTAAAAAGTCAAATTTAACACTTATTTTAGAAGGAAAATGTTATATTATTATGGATCTAGCATAACTCTTATTGAATTGACAAAATCATGAGCACTAAATCAAACGAAAATCCTCAATAAATGCTCGTAAATAAATACAATGGAAACAACAATCCGTAACTTTAAACCTAGGCTATATTCGTAATTTTGAACGTGGCATTATGATTGATTATTAAAGGGGCTATTTTTATTTATGCCCCAAAATTTTTATGTGTATGTAGTATATGCTGCAAAAAAAGGCTCTTCCTTAAATGCCTCATAGCGATCGGAGCGACTAGAACGACTTAATAAAAAATTAGTATTTGTACTTTTAAAGTGTACTTTGTGTGAGTGTACTTTTCTATGGGTGTTTTTTATTAAGTTGGAGCGACCTCCGTATTATACTTGGGGCGACTTCCATTTTTTTGACTTTTTACTTTTTTTCTCATCTTCGACCCACTACCACCCACACCATCCCTCCACCACCATCATCTCCAACCCACACCCATCATCACCACCGCCGCGCCACCAACAACACCATCGCTCCACCACCATCATCTACAACCCACACCCATCATCATCACCTTAAAAACACAAATATGTGTTGTATTTTAAAGCACCACAAATATAACACATCAATTACCTAACAAGCATGTGAAATTGTGGATCACACTTTCCAAGTCAATCCAAACATGTCAAAACACAAAAAAACATTGCACAACTAGTAATTCTATATATAAAATGACTACACCCAGCCACACCATATAACCAAACCCATGAAATTAGGCAAGTATTCCCCTTGCCTCTCAACTGATATTGAACTCAAATATATAGAACAATTACATCAGATATTGCCCTACAACTCCTATACAATGGGCCTCAAGGCCTATAGGCTAAGAACAAATAATACTAGGAAAATACAAATAATAGTACAATGAAACATATGTCGTCTAATACGCCCCCGCAGTTGGAGCGGGAGATTTACAGATGCTTAAACTGGATCGAAAATCCACAAACAGCTGGTATGGAGGCCCTTCGTAAATATGTCTACATACTGAAAACGAGATGGAACATGAAGAACACGTACATGGCCAACAACTACTTTGTCTCGAAAAAAATGAATATCAATCTCAATGTGCTTTGTGCGTTGATGTTGCACCGGATTAGCGGACGTGTATACAACACCAATATTATCACAGTAGACTAAAGTGGCTATAGAAAGAGGTGTGTGTAACTCACGGAGAAGGTTGCGAATCCAAGATGTCTCAGCTATGGCATTTGCAACCCTCAGTATTCTGCCTCTGCACTAGCATGAGACAACGTCTCTTGGCGTTTGGAAGACCACGACAGGAGGTTGTCGCCAAGAAAAACATAATAGCCAGAAGTCGACCGACGAGTAGCCGGGCAACCCGCCCAGTCTGCATCAGAATAGGCAGTAAGCTGTGATGTAGAGGACCTAAATAACTGTAAGCCAAGATCAATGGTACCCTGAAGATAACGAAGAACACGCTTCATAGCGTGAAGATGTGGCTCACAAGGGTCATGCATGTAGAGGCATAACTGCTGAACTGCATATGATAAGTCTGGTCGCGTAAAGGTGAGATATTGAAGTGATCCGGCCAGACTACGATAATGTGAAGGATCAACAACCGGGGATCCTTCAGGGCCAAGCTTCTTCTCAGTGTCAATTGGTGTCCTGCACGGGTTGCAATTGAGCATCTTTGCCCTCTCAAGAATCTCTGTAGCATACATGGACTTAGAGAGAAATAGGCCGTTAGTAGTGCGTGTGGCAACAATCCCTAGAAAATAATTAAGTGGTCCAATATCTGTCATAGCAAATTCCCCGTGAAGGGAGGAAATGATGCGTTTTAAAAAATCTGACGAGGAAGCTGTTAGTATGATATCATCAACATAAAGTAATAAATAAGCTGTATCACTACCCCTGCGAAATATGAAAAGAGAGGTGTCGGTTTTGCTGTGCTGAAAACTGACTCAAACCGCATAACTGGCAAAGCGTTGAAACCATGCTCTAGGTGCTTGTTTCAGGCCATAGAGAGATCGCTGTAAGTGACACACATAATCTAGGCGTGTAGGGTCAGTGAAACCGGGTGGCTGATGCGTGTATACAGTCTCACTAATCTCACCATGAAGAAAAGCATTCTTCACGTCAAGCTGATGTATGGGCCATTGTCGAGACACGGCAAGGCTGAGAACTGTATGTATAGTAGCAGGTTTGACCACGGGGCTGAAGGTTTCATCACAGTCGATACCTGGTTGTTGACTCTTTCCATTAGCAATGAGGCGAGCGTTGTACCTGCTTAAGCTTCCATCTGCATTAAATTTATGTTTGAAAAGCCACATAGATCAAACAACATTCACATTTGGCGGTCGCGGGACAAGTACCCACGTACCATTTTTAATCAATGCATTATATTCATCTTGCATAGCATTTTGACAATGTGGGTTATGAGAAGCATGAATGTGATTTTTAGCAATTGGAGACAAAGTGGAGACATGAAGAGTAAAGCGATTAGTAGGTTTTGTCGTGCCATCTCGAGAGCGCGTGACCATGAGGTGTCGTGAGGTGGTGTTGGGGTTTTGAGTGGAGGTTTGGGGCTATTGTATGGCGAGAGGGGCTGTAGAAGTGGGCTGGTGGGCTGGTGAAGGGGTGATGGTGGATTGGGCGGCTGGTGATGGGGAAACATCTTGCTGGGATGAAGTTTGGGCTGATTCATTGACAGTGTTGTTGGGTAAGCTGGACAGATCAATAGATGGTGAATGTTGAGTGTTGGTGGGGTGGTGTGCGGGTTGTAGAGTACTAGTGGTGGGCGTATGGGTATTAGTTGGTGATGTTAGGAGTTTAATTTGTATAGCAGAAGGTGGATCGGTATGGTTGAGAAAATCATATGATGGAGGGTTTGTTGATGTGACGGAACCGAATGGAAAGACGGACTCATCAAAATTAACATGTCGTGATAGGATAATTTTGTTAGTGGCCAAGTTTAGGCAATGAAAGCCTCGGTGGTTGGTCGGGTATCCAAGAAATACGCATGGGGTGGATCGAGGTTAAATTTTGTGAGTGGTGTGTATGTATGGGTAACATAGGCAACCAAAAATGCGAAGGTGAGTATATGATGGTTGTTTGTTAAAAATTTTAGTATAAGGGATGTCGTTTTGGATGGCGGTGGAGGGTAGTATGTTAAGAAGGTGTGTGGCCATAAAGAGGGCTTCGGTCCAATATTGTGGTGGTAAGTGAGCTTGAAAAAGGAGTGTGCGTATAAAATTGTTAATGGTTCTAATCATTCGTTCCGACTTTCCGCTTTGTTGCGAGGTTTTAGAGCAAGAGAAACGGAATTGAATCCCATTAGCTTTAAATGGCTGATGTTGTGGTGTATTATCAAATTCGCCCCCATGATCACATTGGAATGATTTTATTTCTTTGTTAAATTGTGTTTTCACATAAGCACGAAATTGTAAAAACTTACTAAAAGCGTCACTCTTCTTACGAAGAGGGTAAACCCATAAGAAGTGAGAGAAATGATCAAGAAAGATAACATAGTACTTAAAACCACTAACACTTGGAATGGGTGAAGTCCACACATCCGAGTGTACAATATCAAAAGTGTTCTCAACAATAGAAGAAGAATGCATAAACGGATGTCGTACATGCTTACCTAGCTGGCATGCACGACACAAAGCAGTAGGCTTTGTTTTATTACATGAGATAAATTTATTTGAAACAAGAAAACGTAAAACATCATCGCCGGGATGCCCGAGTCTTTGATGCCACGTGGATTGATTGCAAGACAAGAGAGCAGTGGGGTTAGTAGTGGACGTGTGAAAGGGATAGAGATCTACGGTGCTATTACATCGGAGGAGAAGGCGATGCGTCCAATAATCCTTTACAGAAAAACCAAAAGGATCAAATTCAATGCTACATACATTATCCCAGGTAAATTGCTAGACCGATATTAAGTTTTTGATTATGTGGGGTGTTACAAGGACATTTTGAAGGTACAATGGACGATGTAAATATGGCAAAATGCGATAACCAGAGTTGGTAACCGGGATGGTTGCCCCATTACCAACAACAATAGAAGTATTAATACGTTTATTAAAAATAGAGGTGAGATTACTTGCGTCCGCCGAGAGATGTGAGGTTGCACCGGTATCCATATACCACTCGGAATCATCATTGTTTTCCGCATAACGAAGGGTGGTTGCATTGAAAGCCCGAGGTATAGAGGTCGGCTGATCTAAAGTACCATAACTGTGAGGCATGAACTGGGAGGGGGCTGGTCCAAGAATGCTACTAGACGAGTCTGTGATATGAGCCTGTGGAACGGGCTGCTGTCCAGGCCACATAGAGGAGTTGGTGGGCTTAAAGTGAGGATGTGGGCCACGGTTGGGGTACTGGATAGAAGGTAAATGTCCTTGAGAGTGCCACTGTGGAGTTTTACCACTTTGAGAACCACGAGTGTGAACAAACTTGCAACGATATGCAAACCTACAGAAACCACGTTGAAAATTCCTGCATATTTCTTTGTTAGTTCTACCTTTGTTGTTTGGGCTAGTACCAGAAGCTAACAAAACCGTGGACGAGGAAGGAGTGTCGCGAGCAGATTCACGGCCTTGTTTATGACTTAGGCGAGACTCTTCAAGAAGAAGCATAGACCGAGCCTCCAGAAGTGTCATGGGGCTTTTAGTGTGGCGTATGATGCTAGCCACATGCTCGTATTTGTCTGATAAACCATTAGCAATATACATGATCAGATTCTTTTCGGAGATAGGAGAATCAATGTTTGTCAAAAGATCAGAGATAAGCTTTATCTTTTTAAAATATTCAGCAATAGAGAGAGAGCCGAGATCTAAAGAACGAAGCTCTTCTTGAAGCTCCATAGACTGTGCCTCTTTGTTATCATGAAAGAGGTCCGCAAGGCTTTTCCATACATCCTTGGCTGTCACATTCTTCTTGAGAACCGTTTGCAAAAGGGAGGTGGAGATAGTGCCAAAGATCCACACTTTAACCAGCGGATCAAGCTTCTTCCATTTGCTAACGGTGGCAGTAGTGGATGTGTACGAGCCATCCAATAAGCCATGAACACCAAAGCTGTGACAATGGGATGTGAAAAGTTTACACCATGCATCATAATTGAGCTGATCAAGATCTAACATGAGGGGAATGTGAGATTTGATGTTGGTGACCCCGAAAAGTTTCTCTATGTTATCAGTTGGAGGAGGAGGGTTGTCTTCAATAGCCATGGAAGAGGCTGTTGATTAGGGTTTAGAAAGGAGAAAAAGTCGTGTGATTTGATTGGAGAGAGGTGAGAGGTATTTTAGGAGAGAATAGGCTCTGATACCATGAAATTAGGCAGGTATTCCCCTTGTCTCTCAACTGATATTGAACTCAAATATATATAACAATTACATCAGATGTTGCCCTACAACTCCTATACAATAGGCCTCAAGGCCTATGGGCTGAGAACAAATAATACTGGGAAAATACATATAATAGTACAATGAAACATATGTCGTCTAATAACCCAGCCACACCACTGCCACCATTACCATTGTTACCAACCATCACCATCAACTAACCCCATCGCTTAAACTATCATCAGCCACCAACTACACATTTATTGTTACCCACCGTCATCATCATCATCAACGTACACCACCACCGCCAGTCACGATGGGGTTTCTCGTGGTGGTGTATCTAGCCGAAAAGCATCAAAAAAATACCACGAAAAACAACACCAATGGTTGTGGATCTATCCAGATTTAGTGCTGGTAGCGATGGGGGGTTCTGTGGTGGTAATGTCGTAGATTTAGCAGGATCTAGCGACGGTGGATCTAGCAAAAAACCAACATCACCAGTCGCGGATCTAGCCGGATCTATTGGTGGTGATTTTTAAAGTCTTTGTATGGTTTTGTAAGAGTGTTTTAGTTTTCTATGATGATGAAGTTTTATTTTTGTTGTGTGTATCTTTTAATTATGAGATATGAAAATAATGAGTTAAGAAGTAGAAGAAGTAATAAGTGTCCATACAAGAACATCACAGTTAAGAAGTAGATTAATGTGGGTGTGGGTGGTGATGATAGGTGTGGGTTGTAGATGATGGTGGTGGAGCGATGGTGTTGTTGGTGGCGCGTTGGAGATGATGATGAGTGTGGGTTGGAGATGATGGTAGTGGAGGGATGGTGTGGGTGATAGTGGGTTGAAAATGAGAAAAAAAGTAAAAAGTCAAAATAGTAAAGTCATATAGTAATGGCAAGAGAGAATAAGAAGATGATTAGTATGTTTTCTCTGATGATTGAAAAACAGATAACATTTTTGTTGAGTTAATAACTTATGATATAAAATGAGATATATGCACACCGATAAGATAGAAGATCCACAGCACGACGCACCTCTATAGTACTCTTCAGTGCTATCCCCAAACCCATCATCCTAACCCTGAAACGAATTACGCTATAGAAAATCGAGCGCGAGAGCAGCGCTGGTGATCTGCTCCATCCCGGTGGGTGCCAAGAGAGACAAAGTGAAGTGGAGGCTCGATGTGTATAGAAGAGAGGCACGACGATATAGTAGCAAACAAGAAGAAGTGACATGAGATGGATAGATAGGAACAATGATGCTAAGTGTGTGAGGACTGAAGATTGTGGTAGTGGTAGTGGGTTGAAAAAAAAGAAAAGATCAAAATTGTAGGTAAATATAAAACGATGAAGTCAAATACGTGAATCAGATCTATTCTTGTACTTGTCAGGTATAAATAACAGGAAGGTTTCCGCCTCATCAAAGTGATACATAAAGAAACCACATACCCGTCGCAATAAAGTTACATAGATACAGTAAAAACAATAACTAGTTGATCCTCATCTGTAATCTGAGTTAGTCACTAATATATAATTCTTTCTATCAGGGTCGTCAGTGATTAATATTCGTCTATATCGCTCTATAAGGCATTTGGAGCAAAGAATATTATTTTTGATTAGGCCCTAATATCACTAGCATCTGATAGAATAGTTTTGAGGTATTAAATAGAAATAACCATATAATTAAAAGGTCTGGCTCCAGTTACATCAACGAAAAAGCATGTGATGTGAATTGCGTGCAAAGAATGGGCGGCCTCAACACTCGATTATACAGAAACCGCATACCTCACAAAATCCACCATCCGACTTGACCTTAACTGATTGACACAGAAAGCAGAGAAGGGGGGTAGGAGAGGGGAGGGGGGATATAATAGGTATCGAGATATATAATATAGCTCGTTACTATTAAACTTGAATGATATAAGATATAGAAACAAGAGATTGCCTTTCTCAAGATACTCAAGAAAAACACATAAAAAGTATATATGCGAATTTACGATAAAATTATTGTAGAACTATGAATCTTATATTAGTTTAATAGACTAATAAATTTTTCTCAAAGTAATGCAAGAGAATTGTTTTGTTAGTAAGAATATGTGTGTTTAAGAAAACAAAAAATAAATATACGTAAAGAGATCAGATTTAGAGAAAAAATTTAGTGTAAAAAATTGAAAATTTATGTCTCTATTTCTTATTAAATTGATATAGTGTTGTATTTTTTGTATTTTTGCTCATTATTTTTTTTTTTTCTTATTATTTAATAGATTTTTTTCTTTACATTTTTATTAATTTTTATTTTTATGTATTAATTTTTTTAATTTTGTTATTTCATATGTACAAATTTAATTTCGTATTTATTTTTTTTATTTCTTTTGTTAAAATGTAATTAATAATAAACAAGCAAATGTATATATATTTATAAAAATAATATAAATAAATAAAAAGAAAGTATAATAGAGAAAGAATAGATTTAGACAAAGAGAAAAAGACTAGAATCCAAACTATGAAAGAAACGAAATAAAAAAAAAATAAACAAAACCAAAAATAAATAAAAACAAAAAAAATAAAAAAAAAAAAAAAAAAAACAAAAAAAAAATAAATAAGATAAAAAAGAAGGTGAAAGTATAACTCAACAAATTTTAAAATAAAGTGAAAATGACTAGGAAGTGATGTCTATAAAAACAACAGATCAGACACCAATATTAGAAGTATGGAGATACAATCTTGTCCTGAGCATACGTTAATGAAACTAAGAGCCTTAGAAAAATAAAGAGGCAGAAAAATTGAAACAAAACAAACACAACTAACATCAGCAGCAAGCACAAAAGTTTTGAGGCATAAATAGAAATATCCCTTACTAAAGGCCGGCTCCACATCACGAAAAGCATGTGGATGTGATGCCAGCAGGCGCCAAATTGTCAAAAAACAAAACCACCTCCGCTGATAATGTTTGACAAATGACAATTGGTTAGGTTATTTTTAGTTCAAATTTATTGATGTCCACCGAAACTTGAAACCTTTCTCAACAAACAAAAGGTTTGCATTACACATTTACACGTATCTATATTATATTAAAGCATAATTTTCAATAAAAGAAAGTTTTTAAAAAATTTAAAACCAAAAAAAATACGTAAAGGGAAATTTAGAAAAATTAATATAAATCTGAAAATTTAAGTCTCATTCCAAACATATGTAAACAATATAGTAACCGTATTTTAATAATGATATCTTTTAATTGAATTATTTAAAAGAAAACTCAATAAACTTATAACCGTCAATTTAATGCTAAAATTTGAAAAATAAAAATGCTAACTATTTACACTATTGATAATTTAGACGTCCTATTTTTTAAAAACATATCTCTATTACTTTATAAAGTATTTGAAACATGCTAAATAAAGAATGTTTATAATGAAAAACGTTTGCTCAATACAAAAATAGTCATTTGATACCCGCTGCCGCATTGCGTGAATACCCTTCTAGTAGAGTATAAAGATTGATTCTCAATACTATGACTCTTTTTTTCGCCTTGTTATAACATTAACCTTTTAGGTTAAGGTTCACTAGAGAAAAAGATGGACTTTTTCTCCCAACAGTCAAAGGAGAGAGAGGGTTATGACGAAACAAGCATCTCAAAGTCTGACTGCTTAAGGAGGATCCCACAACTGAACATGCAAAACCTGACAACACAATAACCTTTTACTTCACTAGCTTTCCTACAATCTGGGTTCACACCATCATGAAAGAAATATTTTCCAAGTACGGTAAGCTTAAAGATGTCTTCATTGCTGGAAAACGAAACAAACTAGGTAAGAGATTCGGTTTTGCACGTTTCACTAAGGTGTCTAACCCAGCTGCTTTGGAAGGCTTACTTAACACCATTTGCATTGAAACTCAGAAAATCCATTGTAACATCGCACGGTTCCAACGTCGCACTAATCAGAGTCATGAGACACGTGCGCACCACAAATCGGTCGTCCGTAAACCACAACCGCCAACCGCATCTGACGTAAAATATTCCTGTAACTCTTATGTCAACATACTCAAAGGCAATAACAGCTACCCTCCTAAACCCAAGCAAACAACCCTCAATATCCAACTCAATTTTCCTACTGCTTTAGACCATGACTCCTTCACTTCTGTTGTTGTTGAGTTAAAATCAATTAGCGGAGCCACTAATACTCACAACCTAATCCTTGATGAGGGGTTTGGCGATTCTTCAACAAATACATTGGTGGCCTTTACCTCTTGTTACAACTACCCAGCCATGAACTTGCCACCAAAATTCGTTTAAACTCTACCCTAACTGCTCACTTCAATCCCTCAAAACCATGGAACAATGACTTTCAGATTAATAAACGACTAACTTGGATTGCAATATCCGGACTCCCTCCCTAGATTTGGCTCTCTGAAACATTCAGTAGTATTGCAAAGCATTGGGGCCAAGTGATCATTCCGGAGGATTGCAACGCGAGGCAATTCAATCGTACTTTGGGGAAAGTTTTCATTCTCACAAAACACCATGACTTCATTAAAGAAGCAGTTTCTATCCCTCTTAAAAAGGAACTTCTTTTGGTTCGGGTTTATGAAACGGAAGGTGAGATTGAATCAATTTTTAATGGATATCTCTATGATTCATCATCTGATAAAGATGACGACTCGTCAGATGATGACACCGGGGTTGATTCGAACGAATATGCCGATGATGTTAATGATAAGCATGATAGTGTTAATGAAGAAAGTGGTGAAAATGTTCATCATGGAGATGCATGTGTCAATGCCATGGCGGCCGAAGCTAATTCTGGTGAAAACTCTGTCAACGGAACCAATTCAAACCACAATACAAAGAAAAACCCAAATAGGGAAAAGACAAAAGTGTACCAAGGATCTGCTTTCAATGCAGATAACCTTATTAAGGAAGGGTCTACGTCTTTTATTGGGCATGGAGTCTGTGAAGTCCCAATGAACAGTCAATAAACAGATCTTATTTACCTGTTAAAAGCTTAGTTAACATTGGATAAAATCCAAAACTAACTAAATGAGAAACTATGATTGTGAATACTACGAAAGTTATGCATAATCTAACTTGTTAATTCAAAGAAGAACAAAGACTACAAAAACTTTAGAGATATATTGATTGCAAATCTCTGCAGGTTACAGAATAACTACTATGAATTAAATAAAACTAACAATGATGTAAGGGTTCCTTTTATAACACCAAGGAAACCCAAATGGGTTACAAAACGCGTATAAGATTAATGCATATCTAGTTCCAAATTTACTCCTGCCAAACACTTAAGGCAGTACTAACTATATAATACTAACATACAACTATACTGCAGTACTAACAATGTACTGACCATACTAACTAAATATAACTAGCATTGATACTAACTACTTAGTCTATAATCTTATTCTTCAGTCTTTAGCAGCAGTATAATCTTAAACCAAGGCAGTAGTAAAACAATATTGACAGTAGTAACATAAAATTCCCACAATCTCCCCTAAACTTTTGATAATTACTTGTCAATCGTCAAGTTTCTTAAGTTAAGGCATCTTGGTCATTAGGAGATGTATCCCAACATTTACACTCTTTAAGCATTGATTTGATGAACATGGATAAGCTCAAATACCATAGCTACTTTCTTCTTCAGCTTCTAACTGCACGTTCCAGCACTTCTCCAATAATTCCTTGATCAGTGGGTACTTTTTCTCTACTAGCATATTAATCTCCATAGGTGTACCATCCATAAACAGAGTGTGAACTCCACAACTTTCATACAACTTCCATTTTAGCAATTTCCAATCTAGTTGATTCATCCATAGTTCATCTTTTTCATCTGGGTCAAATAGCATCCTTAGATCTCCCCAAAGCAACAAATCATGTCCTTCAAGAGGATGATCTTGAAACCTTTCCTGAACTAACCTGTATAGGTCATTCAAGTCTTGCCTGTCAAGTCTTCTTAAGAAGGCTTGCATGTCTCCATGATAGCTTGAACTTCCATCAGCTCTGGTTAATTTGTAAACATACATGTCTTTTGCATCCACATTTCCCAGCAACTTATATTCCCAATTCATAATAGGAAATCTTCTGGATAGTGGTTCATAGTTCACTTCACTGTCATCACCAGAAATTATCTTTAAGCTTAACCTGAGTTCTTCCTTCTCCTTCTCATACTCTGTTGCTTCTTCTTCTGTAACATTCTTTACAGATTTCATTACTTTTGGTTTCTTGGGTGACTTCTGTGTTGCATATGATCCTGTAATTCTTTTCAATCTTTTACTTTTCTTTCCTTCACTCTCAGGCTCCATTGACTTCTTTTCTTCTTTTTTAGAATCCATAGGGACAAAATCATGTATGAACTTTTGTTCCCTTTCATACAGTCCTTGGATTTCTTCATAAGTCTTTCCTTTCAGCTGACTGTGTTTGTAACCACCCATATTCTTCAGATAAGTCATCATCAGATTCCTCAATTGTGTTTTGGTAGGTGGTCTACTTCTGATCTTTGCAGCCCTTTGAGCAGCTCTAAACTTCCTTTGTGCTGCTATTGTTTCTGCCAAAAACTTTGCTCTTTCTTTAATTGTATACTGCTCTCTATCTTCCTGTTGGAGCTTGGCAGCAAACAAAGCATCAACATCAATGCTGGCTTGAATAGTATCATACTCTTCATAGATTGCAGCCATTGAAACTTCTTCTTGTGCTGCTTTTTCTTTTTGTATCCTTTCTATTTCAGCCAATTCTTCCTCATGTAATCTGTGAGCTAACTCTGCATCACTCTCAATTTGAGCTAACCCTTGATCTTTTCTTTTTACTTTGACAGGTTCTCCTTCAACTAGGATACCTTTGCCTTTGTCTTTAGGATCAATGGATGGAAGAGGTTGAAGTGTAGTTATTGATCTGACAGGTCTGGAAGAATCTTCAACATCTTTAAAAGCAACTCCCTTCTCTTTAGCTTTTTCTTCCTTCATCTTTATCAGAGTCTGAGCCATTGCCATAGTAACATCTTCATCATCAAAGACTGTTGTTGTTGTAGGAGGAGTTCTAGGCTCAGCAGTACTAATAGCTACACCAGCAGTAGTAACTGGTGCACTCGCAGTACTAACTCCAGTTGTAGCAGCATCAACTGTCTCATCATCAAATCCATCAAAGTCACTTTCATGAAGCATGGGGTTGGTCTTGTCATTTTTCCTCCCCTGTTTGGATGCATCCTCCTCATCCAAATCATCATCTGAAGACTCAACCTGTCCGTATTTCCTCCTTCTTGGTTGTGAGGTGCTTGACTTCCTTTGTCTTTCTAATCTCTTGACTCTTTTCTTTAGTCTGAGGATCTCCACAGCTTGAGCATCCTTCTCTTTCTCCAAGTCAAGCACCTGTTTTGACAATTTTGTACACATAGTCATCAATTCCTGTAGTTTCAGTCTACCCTCATCACTTCCAGGTGTGTAACCTCCTGGGAGAGGTGAATCATGGGGTGTGATTGGTACATTAGCCGTCAATTCAAATTGATGTTCCATCCTGCCCTCCCCACTTCCAGATGTGTGACCTTCTGAGAGAGGTGGTTCAATGGGCTGTTCAAGCACTCTCTCAGACCTAGTCTGAGCAGGAGCACCCCCATGGTTTCTTGGCGCCAGGGACCACTACCTGAACCTTCTCCCTGAGGATGAGGCTCATTAAGTGTTGTCGTGGATTGGGTCTTAGTGATGTTATCACTGTCCTGTGCTGCATCTAAGCTAGCATCAGTAGTGATAGCCCTTTCCACACTATCAAGCATCTCCTCATTGATAGCCTCATCACCAACCTTTTTAGGGGAACCACCAGACTGAGGTACCTTGGTGTTCTGACCTCTTTTGGTTCTCCTATATGTGTTTGGGTCTTTTGGTGGTTGTCGCCCGGCACCCCCCCCCCATCTGGTTGTGATGCAGTAGCAGTTGCCAACTTGAGTTAAAATTTCTTGAGGAGCAGTAGAAGATGTGGGTTGGGGTTCAGTGGGTTGCTCTGAACCTTCACCAACTACTACTGGAGGAGCCAACATATTTTGAAACAATTGTGTGACTCTGCCTGAAAATCCTTTTCCTGGCTTCCTCATATTTGTAAAGACCTTTTTAGTAAGCTTTGGTGTTTCATAAATATCATTAAAAGGTATCACCAAATTTGGAAGTTGAATATTCAAGAATAATTGCAAAAACCTTGGGAGACATTATCATACCCACCACCCCAATCAAAATCAATTTAGAAAAATTTAAACTTGACCCTTTAGTAAGCAAATATTGCAAAAGCCAAATTTTAGAAAAATTGATCCCATGATGTAGATTTTGAGTTAAGCAATGAAGGTAGGTATGTATTAGGTACATCCACTGAGAGAAAGAAAACCTTTGTAAAAAGTTAATTTGTCAGAAGCTGTTTCATATCCCATCAGTGCTCGGTTTTCAAAAATTTCGTTAACTGTTAGGCAAGCAGTACCATCCTCATCATTCAAGTGAAGATCTCTCCTCACTGATGATTCTGATACTACCACGGCCTTGCCATCTACGTTGGCATGTATTCAGAATTGGTTGTTTTGAGACTAGCAGTGTTTCAAAACTGTTCAATATATGAAGCATAAATAGTTGGACTTACAGTGAGAGCAAAATTGACTGAACTTGAAGTCAAGAAGTCCAATATCTGATGAAAATCTGCATTCCCATCATTCTTTTCCAAATAAGCAACGATGTTATGTTGTTGAACGAATGCAAGATCAGCCATAGTTGATGAATTCAGTTGGTCAGTGAGAAAAATCGATTAGGGTTTGTGAATTTAGAGAGTATGAGAGAAATTAGGTGAGATTAAAGTGTGATTGAGAACGATTTTTATAGATTTTAGGAAACCTCTTGAAGAAGAAATCGTTATAATTACACAATAGACCCCTAGCGGTTACTTCTCTAACGGTAACCCAGCTGTACTAAGTTTGCCTGGTAGCACTAACTTTATGCTCGGCAGTACTAACTGTTGGCCCAACAGCATAAAGTAAGCCTAGCAGTATTAACTAACTTCTCACCATGTTTAACTCTTAAAACCAGTCCAAAGAGCATCATGAACCCAATATATCCATCAAAATCATCTTTAAACACTTTTGAGCAACACTAACTAAGCCTAGCAGTATAAACTTTTTGTACCAGCGGTACAAAGTTTCTTCAAGTAGTGAAAGCTAAGCCCAGCAGTACTAAGTAATTAGTCATCATATTTACCTTCCAATTTCAATCCAAATAGCACTTGTGTATAATCCACTGCACTTATACACCATTAACCTCCCCTGAGACCATGCAGCTATAGATTAAGCATACAAATGCTTGCCACCAGAAAATTAAATCTACTCACATCAAAAGCTTTAGTGAGCAAATCAGCTACATTATTATCAGTGTGTATCTTGACCATCTCTATCAATCTCTTCTCATAGGAGTCTCTAATGAAATGATGCATAATCTCTATATGCTTTGTTTTAGAATGATAGACAGGATTCTTGACAACACAAATAGCACTCTCATTGTCAACATGAATATTTGTCTGCATAAAATTATATCCATAATCTAACAACTGATTTTGGATCCAAAGCACTTGACCACATCATTGAGAAGCAACAATATACTTAGCTTCAGTAGTTGAGTTAGCCGCCACAGTCTGCTTTTTACACTGCCAAGATTAACCTTGAACCAAGAAATTGACAACCTCTTGTTGTGGAGTTCCTGTCCAAGCTGGCACCTGCATAATCACTATCTAAGAAAGCTTCCAATATAAAAGGAGAGTCCTTAGGATACCAAATGCCCAATCTGGGTCAACCTTTTAGGTATCTAAAGATTCTTTTTACTGCAAACATATGAGAGACTTTTGGTTGAACTTGAAATCTTGAGTAAGCACAAACAGAGAATATAATATCTGGTCTTGAAGATGTAAGATACATCAATGACCCAATCATTGACCTGTATAAATGGACATCAACATCCTCACCTTCTTCATCTTTTGCTAAAGCCTTGTTGGTTTCCATAGGAGTACTGGCTGTCCTTATACTAGAAAAGCCAAATTTCTTCAAGATTTCACCAACATACTTGTCCTGACTAATGAAGATCCCATCATCTTTCTGCTTGACTTGTAAACCCAAGAAGAAAGTGAGTTCCCCCATGGAACTCATTTGGAACCTTTTGTGCATAATTTGCTCAAAATCTGTACACAAAGACTTTCTAGTAGAACCAAAGATGATGTCATCTACATATACTTGTACCAGTAGAATATCACCCTTGACTCTCTTTATGAACAAAGTCTTGTCAATTTGTCCCCTGTGAAATCCATTATCCAGCAGATAGGTAGAAAGTGTTTCATACCAAGCTCTAGGAGCTTGATGTAGACCATATAAGGCTTTCTCCACCTTATAAACTTTTTCTGGAAATTCTGGATCCACAAAACCTGGAGGTTGGCTTACATATACCTCCTCTTCAATAGTGCCATAGAGAAAGGCACTTTTAACATCCATCTGGTACACAAGAAAATTCATAAATGATGCATAGGCTAAAAATAACCTGATTGCTTCAATCCTAGCAACAGGAGCAAAAACCTCATCATAATCTATACCCTCTTCTTGTTTGTATCCTTGTGCAACCAGCCTAGCTTTATTTCTAACTACTATCCCCCTTTCATCTTTCTTATTTCTATACACCCACTTTGTGCCAATAGCTTTCTTGCCATAAGGTAAGTCAACTAGGGTCCAAACCTTCTGAATCTTGAACTGAAGCAGCTCTTCTTGCATTGCTTCAACCCAGCTTTCATCATCAAGGGCTTGAGCTATCTTTGTGGGTTCCTGCTGAGAGAGGAAACAGGCAAATAAGCAGTTTTGGAAATCTTTGTGATTTGACCTTCTCTGCTTTTGGATGTAGCTAATCATAGCATGTTCTCCAGAACTCTTCTTTGTCATGCCCCTTGTTTGTACTGCTGACCTTGGATCTCTAATTATTTGATCTTTAGGATGAATAGAGTGTACTCTAGTTGTGGGAATAGGACTGACAACAGTGGAAGGTTCCATGTTGTTGAAATCAGCCTCTGCACCCACAACTTGATCAGCATAAGGAGAATTGCAAGTGTCTAAATCATCATCATCATAAGCACTGCCAAAAATGCCAGTATTTGGAACTTCAGCAGTATCCTCCAAATCAGGCATGAGTGGATCATGTGGAAGATTAGTGAATTTACTAAGAGGAACAAATGATGATCCAACATCACCAAAAATTCTTGATGCACCAGCAGTATTAACTGGTGTGCTAACAGTATTAAAACTGTTAGTGCTGCTAGCTCTAGTAGTCTTCCCTGAAAGATTCTGCCTGTTACATTGTGCTTCAAACTCTTTTCTAACAGCATCTGATTGCTCTTTAGCCTCCTTCTCTTGATCCATCATCTTATCAAGAACATTCTTCAAGGCTTGTTCATTCTCACTTGCTGGTTTTTGTACAGGCTTTTCACCAGCAGCATCATCAGCTGTATCATCTTCATCTGTTTCATCTGAGCTCTTGTTGCTTGAAGAGATAGAAGACCATAATAGGAACACAATATATTGTTGAGTAGACACATTCTTTTCTTCAGATTGTCCAGCATCAACATTTTTCTTCAAACCTGTATTACCATTAGTTTCTTGTGGACCTGCATTTTTGTTAGTTTGATTCCCTGCAGTAACTGGTTGATAATTCATAGAATTTGTTAAGGAATCAATATCAAAAAGCCAGTTAGGTCCTTGTCCTGCAACATTTGGTTTATTTTCAAGAAAGTTTACATGCAGATTCTCTTCAACTTTTCTGGTTTGAGAATTAAATACCCTGAAGGCTTTGCTATTTACAGAGTACCCAACTAAAAACCCTTCTTCAGCCTTCCCATCAAATTTGCCTAAAGGGTCTAGGGTATTTAGGATAGTAACAGGACATCCAAAAGGTCTCATGAAACTTATGCTTGGAGGTCTGCCAATTATAAGTTCATAGGGTGTCTTGTTATGAGGCTTTGTCACTAAAACCCTATTCAGAACATAACAAGCAGTATTAACTGCTTCAGCCCAAAATACAGTAGGTAGAAGTGAGTCTGCTAGCATAGTTCTAGCAGCCTCAATCAGAGTCCTGTTCTTTCTCTCAGCAACTCCATTTTGTTGTGGAGTTCTGGCAACACTAAATTCCCTTTTTATCCCTTTTAATCCACATAATTCATTCATTTCTCTATTTTTGAATTCTGTCCCATTATCACACCTGATTACTTTAACCTTATGGTTTAATTGGTTTTCTATTTCTATTATAAATCTCTTAAGAATCCCACTTGTCTCATCCTTTGAGGCTAAGAAGAAAACCCAGCTAAACCTGCTAAAGTCATCAGTCACTACAAGGCAATATGTCTTATGGTTGATACTCCTAACAGATGTTGGACCAAATAAGTCCATATGCAACATCTGTAAGGGTTGGCTGATAGAGCTCACAAGCTTGGTCTTACAGGAAGCCTTGTGTTGCTTTCCCTTCTGACAAGCAACACAAGTATGGTCATTTACAAAAATCTTTCCTCTTACAAGGTTTCCCTTCACAAGTTTATTCATTGTTTTAAAATTCACATGACCCATCCTCCTATGCCATAATTTAGACTCATCAATTGTGGCATTTGCAAACAAACAAGTTAAATCTCCAGAAGGAACAACATTCCTTAAATCAAAGCTGTACATATTGCTTTGCCTGGGAACTCTAAGCAGTACTTGGTTTTCATCAAGTAGCTTAAAATCAGGAGACAAAACAAGACATTCAGTTTCAGTGAAAAGAACATTGTTTTTCTTGTCACACATTTGTGAGACAGAGAAAAGATTAAAATTTAGTTCCTTTACAAAAAACACATCTTCAAAGTCTAACTTATCTGTTCTTATCTTTCCTTTACCTGTTATTTTACCTCCTCTAGTACCACCACCAAAGGCAACAAAACCTCCATCAATGTCTTGATAGTCAGTAAGGAAGTCTTTGTTCCCTGTCATGTGCCTGGAACATCCACTGTCAAATATTCCTTTGTTCTTCAAAGCTTGTTGTGGATTTCCCTACACAAAAGTAAGAGAGTCAGTGTCTCTTGGGGACCCAAGCCACTACTGACTTGAGTCCGCCTTGTGAATCTATATAATTTACTCTTTTTAAGACCTATGATCCACTATTGTCTTTGGAGACATTATTTAAATCAGTCATTTTGGGTCTCCAAACACAACCTGCTAAGGCCTTAACAGCAGTAACTCCATTACCCTTAACAACACTAACTGCTGTTTGCCCAGCAGTATTAACACCCTTTACTCTGACAGTATTAACTATTTCATTTGAAATACTGGTGTTTAGTGTTGTTGATTTATGAAAAGTCCTTTTAATAGGTGAATGCGACTTATGAAAAGTATTTGTTCTTGTTTTTGAAACATTCACTCTATTTTTATGGGTAGCAGTATTAACTTGTTTGACTGCACCAGTTGATGCTGCTACTCTGAAAGAGCTTTGCTTGGCAGCACTAATTGGCACTCTTCCAAACCTTGTTAAGACTGCAGATGGAACAAATTTATTTTGATGATTTATTCTCTGAGTGTTGTTCTAAACTGGTCTAACTTCCCTATGACCAGTAACTTTTCCTATATCTTTCAAAACATATTTAGCCATTCTCTTTTCATGAAATCATAGTCTTTTATTAAATGGTTGTAACTGCCACAAACAAAACAAGCTTTCTTTGTAAACCCAAATCCTAACCCCAGTTTTTGAGTCATTTGTCCATTCCAATCTCTTCTATCTACCATAGGATTTTGAGTGATCATCCTATGTTTTTCAGCTTGTTTAGGTTTAACATATTCATTCCTAGCATTAGTAAACTCAATCCTTTTTAAAACTAGGTTTGTCTGTTGCTTGCAAATCATTAGATTAAAAAATGTCCTCATCATCACTAACCCAATCTTCAATGATAACTCCACTAGGCCTAACAGATTCAACTCTAGGCATTTCTACACTAGTATAGCTAGTTTGAGAGGTACTTTCTTCAACTTGAGACACACTAGCACTAGTCTTATTAACTATAGGCCTATAAACAGAATCATCCAATCATAAAAAAGATAGGTCAGCTAGTGGAGGCATGTAGTTCCCAATTAAATGAGGAGGAACAACATGATATGCATTATCCTTTTTGAACCTATCATTTGTTTGATTGTCATCTCCATTACTTGAACGACTATCAAATACACTATTAAACAATTCACTACCACTTTAATCATTTTCATTCAATTGATCTCCATATCCTAGACCAGTTTTATCTTTAGCACTCAATTGACTATTAATCTGTTTTTTAAGATTTTTGAAGATGTTTCAAACTGTTCTAGTTTAGCTTTCAAATCATCTTTTTCTCTTAAGGTTTCATCTAACTGATTTTTAAGTCTAGTGATAGCATTACTTTTGTCTTTTACTTTAAATTCTAAGACTGCAATCTTTTCTTCATAGACAACTTCATTTTTCTGATGAACAACTAATTGAGCCTCTGTAGATTCTAGGCCTAACTGATAAGCTACAATTTCTAGATTAGCCTTATTAAGAGTTTGTATCTGTTCATCAAACTATTTTTGAAGTTTTTCATATGTTTTTATATAGTTTTTAGAACAAAATTGTACCTTTGTGTCAGACCCTGAAGAGTTTGAAGTGTAGGCCATGAGAGCAAACTTAGTTGGTTCATCTTGAGCTACATAACTCCAATCATATCCCAATCTATCTTGGACAATCAAAGCATTGTCCTGAACAACCAATGCATTAGAGGTCTCTACTGGTACGGTCCTTCTGGTGTTGTCCCTGCTCCTATTCCCTGCATCTATATTCTTGTTCCCTTGATTTCTTGGTGCTTTACATTCCCTTGCAAAATAGCCCCTTCTATGACAATTAAAGCATTCAACCTTAGTTTTATCAAAACCTACAGGTTCTTTGCCATTGAAGATTAATTTCCTACCAATCTTCTTATAGAATCTCTTTACCCTCATAGAAAGCATGGCCACCTGCCATTTAAGGTCCATTTCTACCAAATCATCATGATCAATCTGCTCTAGGTCTTCATCATCCATTTGTGGACTACTTGGCTGATTTGCAAAGAATGATTACATTAGTTCATTAGTATCTGATGATGAAGAGGCTTATCCCTAAGAATTATGGCATGCTACAGTAGGAACACCATTAGCAGTACTAACTTCATTACTGCTACTAGTGTCTTCTGCAGAGAGAAAGGCCACATTCTAAGAGTTTGAAGATGATCCAGAGGAACATTTGATATCAGCTTCAAACACTTTTATATTATTGTATAGATCATCAATATCCAAATAATCTATACCAGCTTTGTTCCTCATAATTAAAGCTACATTATTCTATGATGAAGGTAGAGCTCTTAAGAATTTTTGATTTGCATCTTTATTAGAAACAATCTGCACCATGAACTTCTAGTAGGCTGATAAGTTTTTGAAACCTATCATATGCTTTATGTAGGCCTTCTATGTCAGATACAGAAAAGTTTTCAAATTGTTGCTTCAAGACATTCTTCTGTATCTTCTTAGATTCAACATTACCACAAAACCTACTCTTGATAGTAGCCCACAGAGTTTTTACATCCTTTATTGCATGGAACCTTAGTTGATACTCATCAGGAATAGCCAAAAGCAAAATGCTTTTAGCTTTTCTTTCTCTTTGTCTTGCTAATAGTGCTTGAGCAGTCTTTGGAGGTACTTCAGTTTCAACGCCATTTTCATCTGTTGTTACTTGTATAGGACCATTACCATTCAAGATCACTTGCCATAAATTATAATCTGTATTAGTGAGATACTGCTGCATCCTCATGCTCCAAAGGGTATATTCACCCTTCTTGAGGATAGGAAGTTTTACAATAGACACCATTTGAGGAGATTCTATTGGTGCTATTTGTGTTACAGGTTCTTCACCAGACATTGTGTTTTATAGGAAGAGATCTAGATCTGATAAAGTTCTTCTTATTCAGAGTTTCTCCACAAGCTCTGATACCACTTGTGAAGTCCTAATGAACAGATATTCTTAGCTTGTTAAAGCTTAGTTAACTTGGATAAATCCAAACTAACTATATGAGAAACTATGATTGTGAATACTACAAGTTATGAGGAATGTAACTTGTAATACAAAGAAGAACAAAGAATACTAAAAACTTTAGATATATTGATTGCAAATATTCTGCCTAGGTTACAGAATAACTAACTATGAATTAATAATTCTAACTATGCCGTAGGGTTCCTTTTATACATCAAGGAAACCCTAATGGGCTTACAAAATGCGTACAATGATAATGCATATCTATTCCTAATATATCTCATGCATATCACTTTAGCAATACTAACTATATAATACTATCAGTACTAACTATACTGGCAGTACTAACAATGTACTGACAGTACTAACTAATATAACTAGTAGTACTAACTACTTAGTCTATTTCTTCAGTCTTTAGCAACAGTATCAATCTTGAACCGGTAGTAGTAAAGTAGTACTGGCAGTAGTAACTCAAAATTCCCAACACATTAGAGGTTCGATGTATAACTATGACATCGATCTCTTGATCTTGGAACTAAAATTAAGTATTTTGCAGCTTTAGCACCGATTTAATTATAATTCGGCTTTAGCCCTTACTATTGTAAAGAAGTAAGCTTTTACCATTGTTCAATCACTCTGGTATTAGGCGCGACAAGCATTCGAGTTGAGGTTGAGTTAGCATTTTACCACGAGAGGAATCAATCACTGTGAACTAGGAATAGGTCAATTCCCCTCGGGGTTTATTCCACCTAGGAATCATAGGCTAAACAAGGATGCCCTTCTTAGTTTAGTGTCACCTCAGGTTATGGTACTAATAAATTACACTAAGAAATAAGTATGGAATTAACTTGATCAACTTGGTAATGATATACCATCTATCCTAATTCTATTTCCTTTATTTTCATGTGACAAATCATTATCTTATATTCTTTCTCTTTGAGTCTTATTTCATTAATAACCTACTTGTCGGTTACCCGTAATCACTTTACTTCATTACTAGTTACACGAATTCAAGAAGAAAAGAGAAGGAAAAATAGAAGAACTTTAGAGAGAGAAACTAGAGAGAACAATGAACTGGACAAGTCACTAACTAATATAACTAGCAGTACTAACTACTTAGTCTATTTCTTCAGTCTTTAGCAGTAGTATCAATCTTGAACCAGCAGTAGTAAAGTAGTACTAGCAGTAGTAACTCAAAATTCCCAACAAAATGCACCGAAACGTACATTAATCCTTGGATGCACAGATATTAAGTAATCCGTGCACGGAAAAAGTTAATTACCCGTTGTTGGGAACAGCTGTCTTTTTGGCGACATGCATTCCTCAAATTAAAAAGCGGGTTGCATTCTGAAATAACTGCAAGCCATTAAGACATGTTTTAAAACAGTTTGAACTTTCACTCGAACTTCATTTAAAGACCCATGTCATTATTGAATGATATTTCTAGGTCCGTAAATGTTATCGATTTACAACCAATAGACATGTCTGGAAAAATATTTTTGGTATTTTTTATTTTTTTATTTTTTTAATTTTTTATGGTTTTTGTAGGTTTTATATTTTTGTATTTTGTTTTTGTGTTTAATTATATACAAATATACATCGGATATGGGAAGACCATCTTTTACTCCTCTTCTCCTTCCTGAAGACGTTTAAGGGTTTTTTAGAGTCATACTCTTCATACCAACGCGGGAGTAGCAATTCGAATCGCTCTCTAGTAATGCCTGGAGAATATTCCGCAAGCTGATAATTCCGTCTTCACGAAGTACAATTCAACCACCCCTTCCTACCTGATATCGAATGAAATGGTGTCGATGTCAATGTGTCTTAGACTGGAGTGCTGGACATTATTGCAGCAGAGAGCAATGGCACTGTGGTTATCACAATACAGGGGAATCTTATTGAAGGTAAAACCATAGTCTATAAGTTGTGACCTCATCCAAAGTATTTTGAGCACAGCATCTATACATGGCAAAGTAATCTAGGGCCCTGTGGTTGAGATCGCAGTGCTCTTCGTTTCTTTTAATACTATCGTGACTAATTATCTCCAATGAACTGAGCACTTCCTGACGTACTTCTCCTTCGTGTGTCTTTACAAAACTCTGCATAGTTCGCATCTGCATAGGCCATTAGTGCCATAGCGGTGTCTTTTTCGGATACCAAAGTCCCCAATTAATGGTTCCTCTCAGATACCGAAAGACCCGTTTAATTGCTTCAAGGTGCTTTTTGGTAGGCGATGCCTGATACCTAGCACACATGCATACAGCGAAGTACAAGGTCGGGTCCCCTTCTGGCAGTGAGGTACATTAGGGACCGACATACTACAAAATCGAGTCTGTCAACTAGAATCCTAAGGGGTCCTGCATCCAGAATACAAGTCGATCCAACATGTGTGTATCAACTAGGGTCACCAAATCCATCCCAAATTTCTTTAAGCTTTCATAGAGAAAATTTTGTTTTGTGATTAATAAAATATGCCTTCGAGATTTTGAGAAACTTGTAACCAAGGAAAAAAGACATTGTACCCATCATTGACATTTGGAATTAGAACTCATCTTATGGAAATATGGCACATGCTTTAGGGTCGGTCCTATGCAAATATGATACCATCTACATAATTTGAATAAGAAGAATAAGTTACCTGTTTTCCGAGTGAATATTGTCGGGTCAACTGTACCCTTGGAAAACTTGTTGCCCAGAAGAAACCATGAAAAGGTATCATACCACACCCGAGGAGCCTGCTTTAAACCATACAGAGCCTTCTTCAGATGATAAACATGTGTCGGATAGTCTGGATCAACAAAACCCTCTAGTTGACTAACATAGACTTCTTCCTTCAACTCGCCGTTAAGAAATGTTGTCTTGACATCCATTTGATAGATGGTTATGTTTTTACTAGCGGCATTGGCGATGAATATTCTTATAACCTCGATGCGTGCAACCGGTGCAAAGGATTCCTCAAAATCAATTCCCTCCTCTTGTCGATATCACTTGGCCACCAACCTTGCCTTGTTTTTCAGAACGTCACCGTACTCGTCAAGCTTAACTTTTTGAATCCACTTGAGAGCTATAATCATGACACAGTCTAGTCGTGGTACTAATTCCCATACTTGAAGTCGATCAAATTCGTGAATCTCATCTTGCATGGCTTAAAACCAGCAATCTTTAGTTATGGCAGATTTGAAGTTCTTTGGTTCGACTTTAGACAGTACAGAGTTATACAAGCACCACAAGGCATCGGTTGCAAGTTGTTTTCTTATGGATACTGGTCGAGAGGGATTGCCAATGACATTATCAAGCGGGTGATCCTTGATCCATTTCTCAAGATGATGATGTGGTTGAGTGACATACGTTGATTCCGTTGAACTGACATCCCCAGATGATGATGCTTCAGAACTAGGTTCCGGAGCAAACACGTCTACGAAGGGATTGTTTTCAACAGGAGCAAAAGGATTGTCTTCAATGATAGTAGATACAGCAGCAACACCTTGATGTGAACGTGGAGATTGTAATGCCGACGATGATGGTAAAGGACTTGGAGAAGGTGCATCTTGATCAATGGTAGTAGAAGAAGGTGTATCGGCTGAATTGACTGGAACTGGAACTGCTAGAGCTAGAGAGACCGATTTTTCAACACGTGGAGGTTTAAGGTATTCATCGAACATTGGTTGGAATAAGATATCCAGCTCTTTATTTGTTGGAGGTACATAAGGTGCTGCAGGGACCGGATTGGGTACGAGCCCTGAACTCATCTGTCCAGGCGTCAGAAACGTAGGAGCAGGTCCTGTACTGAGTTGCACAAGAACCATTGGCTCAGATAGCTCATCGAATTAAACATGGATAGTTTCTATGATTCGTCGGGTCCTTTTATTGTAGATTCTATAACCCTTCCTGCTTGGTGCATAACCAACAAAAATTCCAATATCAGCTGTTGGTTGTAATTTTCCAAGATCCTCACTGTCATTTGTAGGGTAACAAAGAGCACCAAAGACTCAGAAAAAGGTAAAATCAGGCTTCTTATCATGCACCAGCTCATATGAGGTTTTGTTATGACGACTGTTAATAAGGGATCGATTTTAGACGTAACAAGCAGTAGCAACAGCTTCTGCCTATAGAAACATCTGGGCCTCGGAAAATATCAGCATTATCCTAGCAGCCTCAACAAGAGTACGGTTCCGTCTTTCGACAACGTCTTTCGACAACGTCGTTCTGCTGTGGTGTCCTCGAAACTGTCTTTTGGTGAAAAATGCCGACAAGTTCATAATAATCAATCAAATCTTTATTGACAAATTCTGTGCCATTATCGGTACGGACGTATCTAATAGTTTTGTTGAGACCGACTTGTATTTGTTTCAGAAATTTGATGACGACCGCTGGGGTTTCATCTTTCGATCTCAAAAACTTGACTCAAGTAAACCGAGAATAATCATCAAAGATGACTAAGATGTATTTCTTCCCATTAATTGTTTGCACTCGCATCGGGCTACATAAATCCATATGAAGGGTATTAAGAACTTCTAAGTTGGTGTTTTCAGGTTTAGGTTTGTGGGTATGCCTTTTGCTCTTTCCTAGTTGACATGCAGAGCAGAGATGATCTTTCTCAAACTTCAATCTAGGTAAGCCTCTTACGAGAGTGTATGTTGGAATATGAAGATGATATACGTAAAAAGCTATTAAATTCCTTCTTGCAAGGTCATTGATGGTGCCGAAGTTCAAGTGATTTAAACGACGATGCCATAACCATGATTTGTTCTTGGAGGCTTTGGACAACAAATAAATTAGGGAAGACTTCATACCGAGATAGTGTATAAATTAGAACCACGAGAACCTTTAATTAATTCAACACCATCTGTGTCTCGAACATAACAAGTATGTTTCCTGAATGCAACTTCTAGATCAGAATCACAAAATTGTCCTACAAAAAACAGATTGTGTCCCAGTCCTTCCACATAGTATACCCTGGAGATCACACTATCACCAATCACGTAATCTCCATAACCCATGATAGCACCAAAGTGGTCATTCCCGAATCTAACTGTCCCGATAAACTTTTTCATGAAATTCATGAGCCAAGAGCGATCCCCCGTCATATGATTTGAACAGCCTGAGTCCAAATACCAAAGGATGATCTGTATGACCTGCATTTGAAAACAGACAAAGATAGAGAGTTAGGAAAGTTGGATCCCCAATTTTGGTTGGGTTCCCCTGGGTTAGCATAAGCAATAGCCGACACTTTGTTAGGTTTAGTGAGCCTAGTTAAAGGGCACTGTTCACCTAAAGTGAATGTTCTTCCTGTGGGCATCCATTAATAACCTACAATGTTAAGTATTTTTCCTGTTGGTTTCCAAACTTGCTTAACCTGTTTAGGTTTCCAAACTTGCTTAACTTGCTTAGGTTTCCAAACTTATGTGATATTACGCACAATGAGCCTTACTTAAAGGCAACTGTTTCGCTAAAGTGAATATCTTTGTGTGTGTCTCCATTTATAACCACATGTAAGCACTTTTCTTGTTGCTGTTCCAACTTGCTTAACTTGCTTAGGGTTTTCCAAACTTTTTAACTTAGGCGCACAATTTATTAACACGAGGGAGATTGATAAACAGAATCCAAATGAAATAGGTAATAGTTTTACATCAAATGCTAGGGTAATGCAAATGGGAAATAATGGGTAATCAGATACGGTGATACAACTGTCAAGGGAGAGGACCATCTTGCCGAGCAACTTTCAACCAGTAAATCCAGGTAAACCAGGATGTTGCTTATCTTCAAAAACATATGCAGATTGCTCAAAAGAAAGAAGCAGGGATCAACTCACTCAAGAGGAATTGATTTCTGGCTGATGCAGGTTCTTATAAGAGATTAAGAGAGTAAAAGCCAACTGCACTTTAAAATATAATTTTGCACAAGCATCAACATCGGTACTCAGACTGATAGAAGCACCCGCTAACGATTTTTATTTAGATGAATCAGCTGAGGTACACCATTCAGAAAATTGTTATGATAATGATATATTCAATATGTTTACTCAAGAAGAGCAATATACTGAGCTACTTGAGCCCATTCCTGAACCACACCAAGTATCACAGAATGATAATAATGTTATTTCTGAGGTTTTTAGTGTGGAACAAAGTGGGGGAACAGTAGAACAGCATCCTGCTACTCCTGAGGAAACACGTGCTTTATATGATTCATTATATAATAATTTAGCAATTAAAATTAAGAAAGTCAACTCGGTCAATCGCAAGTTAAGAGAACAATGCTGGATTTTTTTGATTTTAATGACCACTAGCATGCAAGAATTTAAAAATCAAGAAAAATATTTTGAAATCAATCAGGAAAAGTATGACAAACTTGAAATGTGTTATCAAAAGTCTGTTTATCAAGAACAATGTCTCACTAAAAAGATAAATGCTCTCCATTTAAGTTCTGCTAAACAAATAATGACTTTGAATGAGGAAATTACAAATCTAAATAACCAGCTTTCAAAGGAAAAAATCAACTGTTTCCTTCCTTCAAGAAGAAAGGAAAAAAGTTAAAGAATGATTTCAAAACACGTGAAGACGAGCTTCTTGATAAACAAATTCAACTTGAGAATAAGATAAAGGAATTAGATAATATTTTGGTTAAAACGGGTCAATCGATTCAAACGATGCACATGCTTTCACCTAAGCCAGACTCGTTTTACCACACCGGAACAAAAATGGCTTTGGTAATCAAAATCCTTTTATCTCAAGCAAAGCTCATCAAAACCACATAATTTTGGTATAATGGCAAAGTGTTATTAGAAAAGCATGATCCTCCTGCTGTGTATGATTCGGAAGAGACACTGCAACTTGCTCAAGAGAGTCGTCTAAAAATGAAACAATTGAACAAAGAAATAAAACCGGCAAATTATACTAAGATTAATCATCTTTCAGGGGTTTTTGTTTCTCAAACGGCCAAGTCACGTGAAGAGTTGTATTTTTTAAATACTAACAGTCCAAAACGGCCAATGTTTCTAAAATCAATTTCAATACCAAACTAAGAATTTGGATGATAACTAACCAACCACGTGGTTTGCACGAAAATTTCTAATGAGTAGAAAAGCAACCATTGTGACTCTTCAAACTTGTTGTGTAAAAACAAAAACTGACTTTAGATATACACAATTGGTCGTCTTCTGCTCACCAAGAGATTCACAAAATTGTAAAAGATGAAATTTTCCCTATCATTAATCAAGTTGACGCTAGAGTGCAAAATTTCAAAATATAATTTTTGAAAGAAGCAGCCAAATTTGTTCGAGACTTCAAATCTCTTACAAAAGAGAGCTATGAATCTCCTTGCTAAACACAATCATTTGGAATTTGAAATTGAGCGTCTCTTGAGAGCAGTTGTCTGTCAAGATATTATGTCTATTGTGCAATATAATTCTGTTGTAGATACATCCAATCTCCAAACTGAGCTTGAACGTACGAAAGATAGTTTTGAAAATTGTATCATTAAAAAGGAAAACGAATATGCTAAACTTTGGAATGATTGGTACAAAAAATGTGAAGAATGCAAATATGACAAAATTTCATACGATAAAGCTTATAATGACATGCAACAAAAGATCGAACAGTTGCAAGCTCAGTTGGGAGATCAAAAGGGAAAAAGTAAGGATACTTCATGTGTATCAAATACCCTTGATCCTTTGTCTCAGAAACTATAGAATAAGAACGTGGAATTAGAAGTTTTTAGGTTTTAATATGCAAAGAAAATACCTCATCTAAGACCACATACAATAGACTGATTTTGACTCTATCAAAGTGACACGGGCTCAAACCAAAGAGATAGTTGACTCTTTGCAAGATAAATTACATGACATGATCTATAAAAATGCTAAGTTGAGAGCTCAGTTGTTTGATAAGGTTTCTGAACAAAAGGACACCAACAAAGGTACAAGTGCGAATACTAAGTTTGCAAAACAATCAATCTTGGGAAAACCACCTTCTTCTTCTAGACCCAAACTGTATGCTGTAACTCCTCTACCTAAATCTGTGGCTTTTCCCCATGATTGGTTAGGTACTAATGCAATGTCAAAACTAATCACTTCAAACTCGGTTTCCTTCCTCTCATAATCAACTGATGTGAACAATGAAATAAGTTATTGCTCCAGGAATCTTTTAGGATTAGATCCTTTTACAGGTCTTTATCTTAAGGGTAGACAACATTGTAGCCTAACAAACATGTAAAGACAAGCGTTAGGACAAAACCGATCACTGTTTCACAACCTCATGTTGTCACTAAGGATGATGTAAATTCTAACAGAAATGGTTTCTCTCCTAATAACGTTTGAAAGCACTACTAGGACTAGAAGACCACAGCTAGGAACAATCCTAAGAATGATAAGGTCCCTTTTAAGTCTAAGAGTAGTTGCCTCTCAAATAAGTTAAAGAAAATAGAAGAAAACCATAGGAGTTTACAGTCTTCTAACTATCCGGACCATACGTCATCTGAATGTAATAACATAAGCTTGTTATTCTAGAATGAAAAATTCTGAGGGTTATTTGTGCTTCATGTAAGTATTGTCTAATCTACCTACTAATCATGATGAATGTGTGCTTCAGTATGTGAATGGCATGAAATCTAGAAAGAAAAACCAAAGTGCTAATGTTTCAAAAAGTGCAAATCAAAAGAAGCATAAGCCAGAGTCTGGAAACCTAAAACGGTAGGGTCCAAAGAAAGACTTGCTTCACCTAAGCCTAGTACACCTAGATCTTTACCTTAGGTGGTCACCAACTGGAAGAATGTTTGACCTTAAAGGAAAGATAATTGAAACAGAGAATCTGGAGTGCCAATCCGACAGCTTTAAAGGTGTAATGCATGTACCTTTCTAACCCTCAGGAACCGATCAGCAAACGATTTCCAAATTCAACTTTCTCTATGACAGGTGGTCAAAATTGGTTTGATACTCTGCTAATTCCATTGCTTTCCGAGTATAAACCGATAGGGACGTAGAAGATCATATATAGAGACAATGATGTACTCTTGATGAGCTCGCCCGCAATTGGCTTGTAATCAAATGTCAAATTGCAACCCGTTCTTCAGATAAAAGGAAAATGTACGTGTTAGTTTGTTTATCCTTGACAACGAAAAGAGAACTCTTTTTGGTCTTGAGTTAGAATCCAAACATTCAAAGTTTGTTAGCTCAAGTCAATGGCTTATGTACACTTCAATGCATAACCCGAGCTTCAAAGAAAAGGGGAGTGTACGCTTCAGTGCGTTTTATCTTAAAAAGAAGAGAAATCTTCTTGTTTTCACTTCAGTAGATATGATAGTCATGACGTCAATGTAAAGAGTAGGAAAGTCAATTCGTTCCCTCACATGTACGACTAAAAATTCCAAATGGATAAAAACAAGTGTTTCAAAGTTCATCGCTGTTACTACTACAGATCACAATAAACTTCATAACAAAAGAATCAACTCAACTACATCCACTCTAAGCAACAACTACACTGCTGATGAAACTTCGACTTATAAATATTTTTATCTTTCCTCTTTATTTTGATTTATAAATATTTTTTAATTTGTGATAATTTTTTATTAAAAAAAAAAAAAAAAAAAAAAAAAAAAAAAAAAAAAAAGAAAAAATAATAAAATATAAAACCAAGAAAAGAATACAAAAATATTAAAACCTATAGAATCACAATAAACAAACAAAAAATCAAAAAAACCAAAAATATTCTTCTCACGACATGTCTCTCGACATCGATAACATTTGCGCACCTAAGCAAATGTTGATTAAAATTAAGAACGGGTAAATAAATGAAGTTCGAGCTGAGAGTTTTTAATGCTTTCCAAAACAAGTCTCTTTCAACTTTTTCTCTAGACTTCAAGTAAATGTCGCTTAGACCTCGTCTCCAAAGAAAGGAAAGTGTTCATTTATGTACATTTATCCTAAACAATGGGAAGTTCATATCTTCTCGATCTTGAGCAAAGTCATATAATCATTCAAAGTTTTGAATGCTCAAGAGAAGTACTAAGGAAAATGATGGTAAGTAATATATATCACACATAATGTTTCACTGTTGAGCATAATTTTTTCAAGATAATTTTCAAAAAGAAATTCAAATACCTTTCAAATGTGTGCTCAACAACTCTCAACTCCAAGTTTTCACGATCTATTCATATTGAGGGGGATTAAAATAGATATTATCTTTCCTGCTTGCACTCCTGTTCTCCTATACTTAGTTAGGCTCATGTGAATTCCAGACATTAACTTGTTTTTAATTCACTAATTGTCAAAAATTGTAACACATATGCAATTTTAAGGTGAGAATATGACTAAAATTTGATCAATGCGGATTAATAAATGGACATATGATTCAAGTCTATAAGTGCGTCCCAAACCTCGCATGTGCAGAACTCTTTACATAATATGGTTGTCATATGGTGTAGCGGGGCTTTTTGGTAACTCTGAAACACTCAATTTGTCTAAATGATTTATCAGACACTTTGATTGAATTGTATTATCAAATGGTTTTTATGGATCTTCATGGCAATAACACAAAGACCGGAACCAACTGTTGTTTACTCAAGAGTTATAAGGCGGTTTAAGGTAGTATATTTGTTCCATGATCTAGCCAAAACCGGAGAGATCTACCCAGGAACACTCTATTAGATAGAGTAGAAGTCCTAAGTATGATTGAAAAAAGAGTAAAAGTTGAGAATAAAAAGGAAATACTGTCCGACAGAGATTTATTAGTGGCTGGGAAACAAACTAACTAGGTACAAATCATGAAGTCTCGTAAGCACCCGAAGGGGTTGAAGAATGAAAAAGAATTATAAAGGAAAAGGTGAAAAGAAAAAAGACCTACCCAAACAACCCTAGGCAGAGAACCTGTCAATAACATAATCCTATCGTTAATCACATGATGATTCTGATATTGAAGACTGTCATCATGGACCCAGTGATGCAATGCACAACCCTCCCTAGCCACTCAGAATCTCTCAAAAGATTTATGTTTCATTTCTCACGGAGATCAACATGTTTCTATTAGCTTTCTCATTCCAAGATCGTTGATATTAAAAAGGTGGCAGTCCGCTCTAGCCTTCGATTACCAAATAACAAATGTGCACTTATAGAGTCTAGAGCCAACGAGATCCATCAAAAAATCTCACTAGGACACAAATTCCAATATACAAAATGTCGTATATCATTATACTACATTTGGTATCAAAAGGTCCTACGCATTATCCTTGTGATAATTGCCAAAACATTAGAGTGATACTCTTTAGTATTCACAGTGACGATGGAAATCCTTCTTGAGCCAACATCAAACAAGCTCTTGGTAGGTGACTTGCGAGATTCTAAATGAATCAAGCTTGTGTCAACTGGATATCGATTTTGGTCCAGTATATGAATTGACGACTCAATCAGAAAGGTAGTAACTATCTTATTCACTCTTACCGTGCTGTCTGCTTTGAGACGTTCCGGTAATGAGAACAAGCAAGTACGGTGAATCTAATGCAATCGCGTTAGAGGATCTAATACTTGGCTAGGAAACCCTGTCAAGGATGTTCTATCTAATAGAACGAAAAGGAATGAGAATAATGGTCAACCTGATCACAGTAACATATTTAACTGTAAAAACCGGTTCACATGGAACCGGAGGTTAATGTAACCGAACTCAAGACGAATGACAAAGCCATATTCGTCTATATCTGTTGTTTATCACTAACATCAATTTTCAGGTATATGTGACGGCGTTACAACCTCATTCCAGCAGAGTCAAGATTTAAGACCTCATGCTTAATTGACAACGATAAATACATGATGAAAGCTCAAGCACACGTGTCAAAGTCTTCCGCAATCTCTGATGTACAAGCACTTCCTCAAAAAAACATTTTCGACAAGATTGCCAGACAATAACAAAGATATATCTTACAAGTGGATCAAGTACTACTCTTACCATGACGTGGTACAAGTAATCATGTTAAAGAAAATTTTGAGGGAGATTGTTAGAAACTTTCAAGACCTTGAGCATGAGGGTGGAGACACGCGATCGCAAGGAGGCATAAAGATTCAAGGATAAAGATTCAGAGATCTCAGTAGCCAAGATAAATCAAGGCCAAAGACCACGATATCAGTATTTTGTCAAAGAATATCAAGTTAAAGATCAAGATCCAAGATCACAAGCATGCAAAAGGAACTTCAAAAGAATTCCCAAGTTTATAAGGTTCCGAGACTCAAGATGTCACAAGAAGTGAAGCCATATGTGCAATGACCACCCCTTAGGGGAGATTATTAGACTTAGTTTTCATTAAAGTGATGGTCATTAATATTCCCGAACCTTGTATTAGTTTAGTCTATGTTTCTGGAAATTCTATAAGCTAATTGGGTCTAAGTTACGGGCTTAAAGCCCTCTATGAATCAAGCCCGGTCCATGGAAGCCCATGACCGGCCACTCTATGTACTATATAAAGCCCTCTTCAAGTGTGGAGATGGTGTTGCTTCTCATTTTTCTCATAGTGCAAGTAACCATTTTTTCTCTCTTTTATTTCTCTCTCTAAGTTTTTTCTCTTATTTTTATGTTTTGTGGTGATGAAATGATATTCTACAAGAATGTACTCTGACTTGAATATGTATAAAGTCTAATTGTATATCAATTAACCGCCAAAACTTCTCTATGCAAACTAGCACAAAAGATATTAATTGATTACTGACCATTAATATATAGTCAATGAATATATTAATGTTAATTAATTTACAAGTAACACGGAATTAAAGTAGGTAATTTAATTTGGTAATAGTTTGAAATGGTTATAAATTGGACATTTTGGTAACTCCATAATCAACTTTGAGTTCTTCCATTCAAGCTATTAAGCGTTTATATTCTGTGTAGTAACAACATTCCATTCTAACTAACATGTTTTCTATTACATTCATAAACGGATTCATCCAATTAAAACTAATTTTTAAAGAACCTTAGACGTCAACACATTACGCACACAACTATTGCACACAACCCGTGTGCAACGCACGGGTTTGAATGCCTCGTAAGAATGCAAAGTTACCTTTCGTTTGACTCTAGCTATAAATGATACTTCGTAATAAACTAAAACGTATAGAGTAATGATCAAATGAGATGAAAACTTAAAATGAGAATGGTGAGAAGAAACCACACTCATACATTTGAGATACACC
>BQNB010034350.1:0-49081 GCA_026074375.1 Tanacetum coccineum
AATAGGACTACCAAATTGATCCCATCCACCAGAATTAGAGCTTAGGCAGTGTAGAATGGTGTGAATTAAAAATTTCTATTGGGATGTAAAATTTCTTTTCCTAAAAAGTTAGTTTGCCCTCAGAAACATACCCCAATGTTGCCAACCCATCATAAATTTCAGCATCAGGTAAATTACTAATACCTGCTGCATCTACCAATTGAAGTTTACTTCTGACAGATGCCTCAGTAATAGTATATTCCTTATTATCAATGGATGCTACTAATTCCAGAGTCCCATTAGCAAGTGTTCTGACTATAGCAGTCTGCCAGAACTGTTTGACTAGGGAATCATAGATAGTGGGATATGAGATAAGGCATACCTTAAAGAAGTACCTTTGAGAAAATCCACTATCTCAGTAAAGCTCACACTTTCATTGGGTTTCTTATGAAAAGCGACCATGTTATGCTTATCGGAATACTTTAAAGTGGTCATCTTGAATTCTTGAAGAATAGAAGTTGTGAATAATCGAGTGTGAGTGCTGGGTTTGGTTTGTTCATTTAAGGGCCATATACAATTTGTTCATTTAAGGGCCATATACAAGCAAAATTTACAAAACAGGCAATATACAAGCAAAATTTACAAAATTTACACAATTTGTGCATTTGCTTCAAGTTTTGCTTTGATGGTATCCCAATCCTCTTCTGTATAATACTGAGCAGCTTCTTGAACTTCAACTTTTCTTTTCTTTTGTTGGTCTGATAATTCCTCCTCCTCTAAAATCCTTTTAGCTAGCAAATCATCCAAATGAACTTGTCTTGCAGCCTCTTCCTCCTGTAATGCTTGCAATCTCATGGCTTCTGTAAGACCATCTTCTTCTTGTTGAATTTGTGCTTTTGTTCTTTTGATAGCTTGAATTTCTTCTGTAGTCATTGGATCTTTTCCTTCTCTCTGACTTTTAATTAGAGAAGGAATTGTGACATTTATAGTTTGAACTACACTAGGAGTACTAATTGGTCCACTACCAGTACTAACTCCTAAGCTACCAGTACTATAATCCTCATTGCCAGTATTAACATCTTCACTGCCAGGATTAATTTCAATATCAGCATCCAAATCAGTACTAATATCTTTTTCAATTGACTTTGACCTTGTTTTCCTCTTATATCTTATACCCTTATCAGTTGACTTTGCTTTCTGAGAAATGACTTGTGATAAGGTTTTAGCTGCTTCCAAGGTTGTAGGACTATTATCTTGCTCTTGTACCTCCCTAGAAGCACTGATTTTTGTAGGAGTCACAAAATCTGTATCTTTTTCCTTCATAGACTCTCTGACCAAAGAAACTAAAGGATCATCATCAATATCTTGAATTTTCCTCCCCTGATTCTTTGTTTCTTCATCCTCTGAGTCAGACACAACCACTTTCTTTGTCTTTCTTTTCAAGGCTACTTCTAGAGACTTCACCCTTTCAACTAGAGTGAGAACTGCTTTCCCACAGGTAGTCTTTGTCTGATGCAGCTCTTTCTCCAAATTAGCAATCCTGGTGACCAGCTTAGGTACAAGGACCATCAATTCCTTTAGTTGTAAGCTGTCCTTAGCACTTCCTGAAGTGTGACCTTCATGGAAAGGTACTTTATGGGACCTGACTGGAGACTCATGTATGTTACCACTATGCAACCCTCATCTAAGCCAGAGGTTGTAGTGGTATCTCCCTCAGTACCAACCCTCACACCTATGGTGGTTGCCTCATCTGCTACATGGGTGAAAGTAGGACCTTGAGACTGAGGAATCTCAGTATCCTGTCTGTCAAGTTACCTGGGTGGTGATGGTTGTAGAAGTGTTTCATTGGTAGATGGAATTGTTGGTTAAGATGTGGATGAGACTGGATCTATAGGTGTGTGTTGGGGTTCAGCTGGGATTGCTGAGCCTTCACCTTGATCCTCAGCTGCACCTGCCAACATTGCAGGCAACAATGGTATATAATCCCCTGCATATCCCCTTTTCATATTTGCAAAAAGCTTTTTAGTCAAAGTTGGGGCTAAATACTTTCCATTATTTTTAGTAGTGATACCCAAAATCATTTGCAAAAATCTTGGATACATCAGAAATTTAGTATTACTCTCTATGTTATGAACCATGCCATCAAAAATCAACTTTGAAAAATTATAAACCCTATTACTAGATAGACAGATCAATGCAGTAGCAATAGGACTACCAAATTGATCCCATCCACCAGAATTAGAGCTTAGGCAGTGTAGAATGGTGTGAATTAAAAATTTCTATTGGGATGTAAAATTTCTTTTCCTAAAAAGTTAGTTTGCCCTCAGAAACATACCCCAATGTTGCCAACCCATCATAAATTTCAGCATCAGGTAAATTACTAATACCTGCTGCATCTGCCAATTGAAGTTTACTTCTGACAGATGCCTCAGTAATAGTATATTCCTTATTATCAATGGATGCTACTAATTCTGGAGTCCCATTAGCAAGTGTTCTGACTATAGCAGTCTGCCAGAACTGTTTGACTAGGGAATCATAGATAGTGGGATATGAGATAAGGCATACCTTAAAGAAGTACCTTTGAGAAAATCCACTATCTCAGTAAAGCTCACACTTTCATTGGGTTTCTTATGAAAAGCGACCATGTTATGCTTATCGGAATACTTTAAAGTGGTCATCTTGAATTCTTGAAGAATAGAAGTTGTGAATAATCGAGTGTGAGTGCTGGGTTTGGTTCGTTTAAGTAACTAAGTACTAGTAGAGAGGGGCAATTGAATTTATATTGATGAGAAACAAGGTTTCGTATTGGACACACTAAAAAAATAGTTTCTTTATAGGAAAGAAAGATGTTTTAATGAATAAACTTCAGTAATTATCCAAATAGGAAACCTATATGAGAGGCAATTGCCGTAAAAATCTCAGTACCAACGGTCATCTACCAGTATTAATATTGGTCTACCAGAATTAACTTTTTGGTCTACTAATATTAATATGATACACCAGTAGTAACTTTCGTCTACCAGTATTAAAAATGACATACCAGTATTAACCTTTGTTCTACCAAAATTAAGCACTTACAAGCCAGATATGAGAGAAATTACTGGCACAACTTCCATCCATTCTCAAATCCATGTTGTTCCTGAAAAAGTTAGCCCACAACAAGAAAAATATTGCAAAACATGTTCATAAGACAGTATTAACTTGAACTAAATATACTAACTACTAGAATCAATACCCTAGCAATATTAATTCTAACTACAAGTGCTAATTACAAGTACTAATTACAAGTACAAACATTACAATGTAAACCTCCCCTCAAATGTAGCAACAGGTTTAACATCCCAATGCTAATCACTAGGAAGTTAAATCTCGTGACATCAAATCCTTTGGTGAGAAGGTCTGCAACATTATTGTCAGTATGAATCTTGACAACATCTATCAATCTTTTCTCATAGCAATCCCTTATGAAGTGATGTCGAATTTCAATGTGCTTGGTCCTTGAGTGATAGACAGGATTCTTGACTATACATATGGTACTTTCATTATCAATGTGGATTTTGGTGTTCATGAAATTAAAGCCATAATCCATCATCTAATTTTGTATCCATAATACTTGCCCACAACAGTTAGCAGCAGCAACATATTCTGCCTCAGTAGTAGAATTAGCCACAATAGTCTGCTTCTTGCATTGCCAAGATATCAATCTTCTACCAAGAAATTGACATCCACCTGTTGTTGATTTTCTATCAAGACTGGCTCCTCCATAGTAACTGTCTAAGAAAGCTTCTAGTTCAAAAGGTGAATCCCTAGGATACCATAACCTGAGTTTGGGTTAATGTTTGAGGTACCTAAAAATTCTTTTTACTGCATTTAAGTGTGAAGATTTTGGAGTGACTTGAAACCTAGCACAGGCACAGACAGCAAACATGATGTCTGGCCTTGATGTAGTTAAATACATCAGGGAACCAATCATGGACCTGTAGACATGCACATCTACATCCACACCATCTTTATCTTGGATCAGGGGTTTGTTAGACTGAATAGGAGTAGTAGATGTTCTGATAGAACAAAAATCAAACTTCTTAAGAATGTCAGCTACATACTTGTCCTGACTAATAAAGATTCCATCAGGTTGTTGCTGCACCTGTAGTCCCAAAAAGAATGTGAATTCACCCATGGAGCTCATTTGGAATCATTTTTGCATGCAGTCTTCAAACTCAGTACACATAGACTGCTTTGTAAATCTAAAAATGATGTCATCCACGTACACTTGGACTAACATAATGTCACTCTTGTTCTTCTTAATAAACAAAGTTTTGTCTATGGTACCTCTCCTGAAACCATTTTCTAGCAAAAAAGTAGAGAATGTCTTATACCAAGCTCTAGGAGCTTGATGTAGACCATAAAGAGCTTTGATCACCTTATAGACTTTGTTTGGATGAGCAGGATCAACAAATCCTGAAGGTTGTTGAACATATACCTCCTCTTCATAGTGCCATAGAGAAATGCACTTTTAACATCCATTTGGTAGACAGTAAATCTCATGTATGATGCAAAGGCTAAAGATAACCTAATTGCCTATATCCTGGCAACTGGTGCAAAAACCTCATCATAATCTATACCTTCCTCCTATCTAAACCCTTGTGCTACAAGCCTTGCTTTGTGTTTCACAACAATACTTCTCTCATCTCTCTTATTCCTGACCCACTTTGTGCCAATTACCGTTTTCCCATATGGCAAACCAACAAGTACCCAAACCTTCTGTAATTTGAACTGTAGCAATTCCTCTTGCATTGCTTCTACCCAGATTTCATCTTGTAAGGCTTGTGATATGTTCTTGGGTTCTTCTTGGGAGAGAAAACATGCCAACAGAAAGTTCTGATGATCTTTGTGATTTGTTCTGTTCTGTTTGTGAATGTAGCTTACCAATGCTTGTTGTACTGAATAAGCTTTTTGAATCTTCCCTCTTGTTTGAACTGCTGATTTAGGATCTCCTAGAATTTGATCTTTTGGATGAACCTTATGAATTCTGAGTGTGGGAATAAGACTGACATCAAAGGTGTGATCCATATTATTGAAATTATCCTCTGCACCCACATCATCATCATCATACGCTCTACTGAATATGCCATCATTTGGAAATGCATTTGAAACATCTTCTAAGTCAGGCATATTTGGATCAGTAGGTAGATCAGCATAGGGAGAGTAGATGCATCAATAGGTATTTGTCCTCCAAGATAGACAAAAGATGATTCACCAGCATTTGCACCTGTGGGGATACTAGCAGAACTAACATATGGTGTGTTAGCAGTATTAACAGATGGCCTACCAGTATTAAGTTTGTTAATACTGGTAGCCTGAGCTGCCCTCTTTGTAGATGCACTTTTCCTCTTTTCTTCTTCAAAGGATTGCCTTGTAGCATCATCCACGGCTTGAGCAGCCATTTCTTGAGCCACCATCCTCTCAAGATCATCTTTCAAGGCATGTTCAGCTGCAATATCTTTAGAATCCAGTTCACCCCTTGTCATTAGGAACATTTTCATAAGATTTTTCTTGTGTATCTTGAATAACATCTTCTACTGGAATCCTTGGTCTATGAGGATGTAATGGAAGCAGTATGTACTCCTGAGTAAGTTCTTTATCTTTTCCTGATGAACCTGCAACATAAGATTCTTGTGTACCTGCATCCACAGTTATTTGATTTTCTACACTAACAGGGATATAGTTCATTGTGTTGGTTAGAAAATCAAGATCAAACATTCAATCAGGACCACTTCCTGCCACATTAGGTTGATATTTAATAAAATTAATGTTCAAGTTCTCTTCTACTCTTTTGGTTCGTTTGTTGTATACTGTAAAAGCCTTACTAGTAGTAAAGTATCCAAGCAAATAGCCTTCATCTGATTTCCCATTAAATTTTCCCAAGGGATCTAAGGTGTTCAAAATGGTCAAGGGGCACCCAAAAGGTCTCATAAAACTAATACTAGGTGGTTTACCTATTAATAGTTCATAAGGTGTCTTATTTTGAGGTTTTGTCACTAATACCCTATTTAGTACATAGCAAGCAGTGTTTACTGCCTCTGCCCAAAATGGAATAGGTAAAAGTGATTCTGCTAGCATAGTTCTAGCTGCCTCAATAAGGGTCCTATTTTTACTTTCTGCAACACCATTTTGCTGTGGAGTTCTAGCCACACTAAACACCCTTTTTATCCCTTTCTTAGCACAGAATTCATTCATAGCATGGTTCTTAAACTCTGTCCCATGATCACATCTAATGATTTTAACTTTATGGTTCAATTGGTTTTCTAAGCATATGATAAATTTACAAAGGATTTCAGCTGTTTCATCCTTAATAGCTAAGAAAAATACCCAACTAAATCTGCTAAAATCATCAGTCACAACCAAACAGTACTTCTTCTTATTAATACTTTCTACTAAGACAGGTAAACAAATCTATATGAAATAATTCAAAGGGCTTTCTGATGGTTCTTTTTAACTTGGCCTTACAGGAGGCTTTATGTTGCTTACCCTTTTTGCAGGCAACACAAGTGTAGTCAATTACAAAAACTTTAGAAGGTAGACCTCTAACTAGGTGTCCCTTAACAAGTTTATTTATATTTTTGAAATTCACATGACCTAATCTCATGTGCCATAATTTAGACTCATCAGATGTTGCATTTGCATATAAACAAGTTATACCTCCAGAAGGAACAATGTTCGTTAAATCCAAGCTGTACACATCATCCTTTCTAGGAGCTCTAAGTACAACTTGACTTTCATCAAGAAGCTTAAAGCTAGGAGACAGGATAAGGCATTCAATGTCAGTAAAGAGGACACTATTTTTCTTGTCACACATTTGTGAGACAGAGAAAAGGTTAAACTTAAGTTCATCTACAAAATAGACATTATCAAAGTCTAAATTAGCAGTTTTGATTTTACCTTTACCCGTTATTTTACCTCCTTTGGGATCACTTCCAAAAGCCACAAAGCCTCCATTGTAATCTTCATAGTCTGAAAGATAAGCTTTGTTGCCAGTCATATGGCTAGAGCAACCACTATCCACTACTGCATGATCCTGTAAAAATATCTCTGGATTGCCCTGCACAAAAAGTAAGAGAAATCAGTATCTCTTAGGGACCCAAGTCACCACAGACTTGGATATCCCTTTTGGGTCAACATACTCAAACTTCTTGAGTATGAAAGATCCTTTTTCTTTGGACTCATGATCCATGTAATTTCCCTTAGGCCTCCAAACCCACCTTGACTTCTTAAGGTCATTTTCCATCTTACCCTTACCAGTATTAACTACTGCTCTTGTCCCAGCAGTAGTCATATTTTTAATCCCAAAAGTTTTAACATCTTGTTTTAAGTTTTTGGGTCTAAAAGCTGGTTTTGTGTAGTAAGACCTCCTGATTTGTGAAGATGAGGCTCTTGGTCTTACATTGTCCATTCTTGGGTAAATTGGTCTAACAGCACTACTAGTTTGTGCTGTTTTTGGGGCAAATAGTCTAGCAGTACTAACAGACCTAGCAGTACTAACAGGCCTAGCAGTATTAATAGTTTGTACTGCTCTTTTATCATTTGGCCTAACAGGATTAACCAAACCTGTTTTGGTTAGTACTCTTGATGAGATAAAAGTCCTTCTTGTTTGAGGGAACCCTTTTAGCATTATCCCATACTAGTTTGACCACCCTTTAACCAGTATTGACCACATTTTTAGATTAGGTTTTGGGCTCTTTTTGTCATAAAAATCACAATCTTTGATTAAATGGTCAGTGCTCTTACAAACAAAGCAAGCTTTTATTTTCTTAAATCCAATTCCTGCTTTCTTAGAAGTTTGACCAATTTTATCAACTTGAGTTTTATCTGTTTGAGTTTCATTAGTCTTAACAGGACTAACTTCAGACACATCATTCTCATCATCTGAGTTCTAATTCTCAAGGATGACTTTATCTTTGTTAATGTTTGGTGTAGACATAACTGACTCAGTGACAGACTTAGGTTTTTCAACATTTACTTCATTTGTATTACCTACAGTCTCACTAGTTTTAGATTTACTAGTGTCAGCATTAAGCTCAGTTGTTTTTTACTCAATGATTTTCTTTCTAATGGCATATTCATCTAAACCTGCAAATGATATGTCAGCTCTTGGGGTTAGGAAGTTCCCTGTTATAGGAGGGGGAACAACATGATACCCATCTGCTTTGGAAAACCTATCATTTGCTGGTGTGAGCTCTTCATCACTAGATCTGACCTCAAAAACACTCATACTGATCTCACTATTAGTTTTAGACTTGTCACTCATTTCATTCAATTGTGTGCCATATCCCAAAACATTTTTATCATGGGCACTCATTTGACTGTTGAGTAAAATATTAAGACTTTTGGATGATTCTTCCCATTTTGCTATCTTAATATTCAACTCATCTCTTTCCTTAACAACTTTCTCTAATTCCATGTTTAGGTTATTGATTTTTAATTCTCTGCATTTAAGCTCATAGTTTTGAAACTCATATTTTTCACCCCAAGTCAGTTCTTCTTTTCATGTCCAGTATCCTAGATTCTAGTGACTCCAAGACAAATTCATAACCATGAATTTCTAGTCTGGCTCTTTTATGTTTTTCTCTTTTGGTATCATAGTTCTTTTGAAGAGTTTTAAAAGATTCAAGACATTGTTTAGAATAGTTTTGTACCTCATTGTCAGAAGAACTTGATGAGCTTGAAGAGGAGATGGCCATTAAAGCATAATTAACTGGTTCATCAAAATCATTGCTCTAGTCATAGCCTCCTAGACCATCTTGAGCTACCAGTGCTTGTGATGATGGTTTATTTGTAGTTGCATTCCTCCTGCCATTATCACCATAAGATATTTTCCCTTGGTTCCATCCTGATTTGCATTCCTTAGCAAAGTGCCCTTTCTTGTGACAGTTGTAGCACTCAACTTTTTTTTGTAGTACACAAAATATTTATTTATCATGGTAAAACACTAAGGTTGTTTTTCTTTGAAATCCATGTTCCTTCCTGTCTTCTGAATGAATTTCCTCACCTAAAACATCAACAATAGCCACATGCCAACTAAGATCCAATCTTCCAAGTCAATTCATTCAATCTGCTGAAAATCCTCATTTTCAAGTTGAGGCGTTTTGGTTGTGCAAAGAAAGAGCACGCTACATCATGAGCACATGGGGTAGATGAAACTTGACTAATTCCTCCAGCAGAACTAACCCTAAAATCTCCACTAGCAGTACTAACTTCATTAGTACTGCTAGTGTTCTCAGTGGAAAGAAATGCCAAGTTCTGAGAAGTAGAATTAGAACTTAAAGACCTTTTCATCTCTTCTTCGTAGACCCTAAGGTTGTTGTAGAGGTCATCAATATCAATCTCATCAATGTCTGGCTTATTTCTTATGATTAGAGCAATTTGATTCCATGAAGGAGGAAGACTTCTTAGGAACTTCTGGTTGATATCTTCCTTTGATATTGGAGCACCATGAACCTCCAATTGACTTATGAGTTTTTGGAACCTATCATAAGCCTTGTCTAGACTTTCATTTGATGCAGTAGAAAAGTTTTCAAATTGATGTTTTAGAACATTTTTCTACATCTTCTTGGATTCTTCATTACCTCCAAACCTTGATTTGATTGCTTCCCAGAGTGATTTAGCATCTGCAACATTGTGAAACTTGAGGAGGTATTCATCAAGTATTGCTAAAAGCAAGATGTTCTTAACTCTTTCCTGATTCCTTTTAGCAGCCAGTTTTTTGGCGGTCTTAGGATCAGGAGGAGCAGATGTTTCTCCAGTTGGTGCAGGCTCTTCTTCTAGATCTCCATTGATAATAACATCCTATAGGTTATGTTCTGTGTGACAGATATATTGTCGCATTCTCATGCTCCAAATATCATATTCTCCCTTCCTGATGATAGGGATTTTCATTGCTGTGATAGTTGGTGGAGGAATGTCTTGTTCTGCCATCTTACAATTGAGTTCTTCTTATTCAGAGTTTCCACACAAGCTCTGATACCACTTGTTGGGTCGTTTTCTGAATAGATCTTAACCTCTAGCTTGTAAAGGGTTTGTTCATTTAGATAATTCTAAAGCAACAATAATGAAACAGTGATTTGAACACTATTGATTTTGCGGTAACTAATCAATAATGCTAAGAAGAACAATATTAAGAATCACAAAAGAACTTTATATTATAACTTGAATCTGCTTAGGTTACAGATTAAAAAAACTATGATTACTAATAGATCTCTATTGATCTGTGTAGAACTATATCTACTAACTATGCCCAGGGATCCTTTTATAGACTAAGGAAACCCTAATGGGCTTTACAAAACGCGTTAAGAGATAATGCATATCTATTCCTAATTTATCTCATGCATATCTCATAAGCAGTACTAATACAATACACTAGCAGTACTAATACTAACTAACAGTACTAACTATTACTGGCAGTACTAACTACAAAGCTAGCAGTACTAAAGACTTAGACTTATTTCTTCAATCTTCATTAACAGCATTAAGTCTTCACTAGCAGTATTAATCTTGAGCCAGCAGTATTAACTTGTAGAAGCTTCAGAATCCTAACAGCCTCTCGAGAAGCGCTTAATTTTTTAAGAGAGTCATTAGTTAGACTCGTACTTTGGGAGTTCATTCTTTGAGAAAGATTGGAGTGAGTTCTTCCCTTGGGTCATTATCTTCTTCATGGTATAACTTGAGTCGATGGCCGTTAACAATAAACGTTTTTCCATCTTTTCCATATAGTTCAACATATCCGGATGGATATTGGGGTTTCACTACGTATGGTCCTAGCCAACATGATCTGAGTTTCGGCTGTTTGAATTTGTATTTAATTAAGGCAAATGTGAGTGTTTTAGTCATATTTATATAGTATGAATGTTAAAGGATGATACAGCCAAACTTATATGTTGTTCATTAGATGAACATTGGACTGACCCAACCTACGAGCATCTACTACATGGATCGGCATCAATAGTGAATCTCACAAGTGGTTATGTCTTTCATCCTCAGACTTGAGATGCAAGTAGGTTTTGTGTGTGTGTAATGTCAATCTTAGATATGGTTCAACGCTGACCTATTGAAGGCTGCTATAAAGGCTATTTTCAAGAGGGAATGGATACAATATGGGAACGTTGCAGTCAATAAGGATTATTTTCCATCCACATGTTATGGAGATAGATACTATTAGGCAACTCGATGATTTGAACAGATGTATGTGTGGCCGCACCTAAATGTAATTAAGATGACACTTAATTAAATTGGTAATCTAGTTCAATGTCTATATCGAGAAACAGAATTGTTAAACATAAGAATAACTTATGATCCATGTCAAATGTTCAACATAGTATCTGCAACAAAAGGATGATTGATATCTACACCATTTAATATAAGATGTTTAAGAAACTTTCCACATCTATTATATCTGAGGCATTGGCGTATTGCTAGACGCTAACCTTTGCTTGTATAATTACTTGATTATTATGACGTGCGCAAGTGGGAGCCGTTGGAGTATGCTCGTGTCATTATAAATAATTATATGGCTGGACACATGTGAGCCTATAGGGTCACACACATATACACAGAGGTACCACTTTATATATCGTGTTTATTGTATTTACGATATATAATTAAAACCCATGTATCTTGGGATAACTATTGGGCTTCCTAATAACTAAGAGTAAAGTACTGGTTTTTTGGACTGGTAATCAAATGGGCAAGCCAATTTGAAACCCAAAGGGGGCCGGCCACTATGAAGGAAAAAGAGGGGATAAGATCAAGTTTTTAGACAAATATATTTTGACATAACTCCTCATTAATTTTGATTATAACTTACCAAAATCTCTCCCCTTCTTTCTCTCTATATATACACGGCTCAAAACATAAATCCATCAAGGGGTTTTTGGTTTTCTTGATCTATCACTTTGAATCTTGTTTATTCAAAGTATATTCTAATGTTACGGGTTTAAGTACTAGCATCCAAGAGGTATACGGTGAAGTGTAGTGTAGATATATCATAGAGGTGATCTACATTGGTCACTTGGTTTCTTGGATAGATCGTGTACAAGAGAAGGTTGTTATGTGCTTTATGGATCACACTACCTAATGTATAAAAAATAGATGTTATTTCTTTTAATTGATCATATGACTCTATGGATCCGTTAATAGGTGTTGATCCGCTGCGTTTTATATTTTTTTATATGATATTCATTTAACTCAGCACCTACAGAAACATACCGGCTAATTGGAACGCGACTAGTAACTTATCACCTCGTAATGTGTCGTCTTGGAACACCAATTTTTGCAAACATGGATCATTAACGCCTTATTCTTTTTCTCTTTACTTCTTGTGATTTTAAAAAAATTGTATCATCAAGAAGACAACTTCTAAGTTCGACAAATATCGATGACTCATAACCCAACGTATTGCTGACATGCTCTTTCGCCAAGAGCGGAAACGAGATCCGTGTCATACCCTGCCAAGCGGAAACACGAGGCGTAACATCATGGATATCGTCACAACACAATGGTGTCAACAATAGAGAGAACTAAATGAAATAGATAAACAAATGAGACACAAGGTGTGATGACAATATCTAACATAAGATAAAGGAGTCTTGTATTACGATTGCAAAGTCATACCACAAGGAAACATACTCCGAAAGTCTAAACAATAAATAACAACCATAAAAAAAAAAAAAAAAAAAAAAAAAAAAAAAAAAGTACCAGAAACATTCAAATGACATAAATAAATTTAAGAGAATGAATCCGCATACAAAGCTACGGTCTCACTAGCCACTTCTTCTAACTTTCAACATCCTCCACAGTTGGTTACTGATAATGATGCATAAACGTCAACACAATGGTTGGTGAGAGTCATAGGTTAGATACCGAAATCAAAGTTTATAAACAATTACTGTGATTAATGCAAACATGGCAGGACAATTACTGTACTATCATACAAGCTAACATGCAAATGTAACCATAACGAGCATAGGAACGGAACGTGTCCCTCGATCAAACCCAAGATCAACACTTGGGTTGGAAAAGTTATCCCAGATCATTTAAATCATCATTCTTATGGGTAGGAACGTCAATCCTGACCAATATCAACAAATGGGTAGGAACGTTACCCCCGATCCTAATACACATAAGCATTTAGCACGTAACATATAATAGCAAGTAAAGTCCATACACTATTATTTAAAGACACATAATCACAGTAATAAGAACATTTCAAATCCATTTGCATCATTTCCATTACAAATTTAAAAGAAATGTAAAAAGAGGGACTATGAAACTCACCTGAATGCTCAAACACAGCTTCTAAATCTAAACACGCAACTATACAAATAAATAAACACGGTTACACGCAACCAAGCAAAAAGCTCCAGTCCATGTAACACACATATGATGGATGTCTAAGGGTTTATCTAACCATCATGGGTCACCTCGACATCATGCCCAACCTTAACCATCTCGTTAACACTTTACACTAGCTACTTATAATTAAATCAGAATTGCAGAATTTTAGTGTCTCTTTACGTACTCAAAACACTTACTTAATGACCTTTATAATTTATACCAAAAATCACCCATGATCATTTATGAGTATATTAACTACCTTGTGATTCCCATGTAATACTTCTTGTGTTAAATAACTATATAAAATCAACTATCAAACCGTCCTAATTCGATCTGAATTCGCACACCAAAATATTTCTCTATAACTTTACTATACATAGGCCTTACTTTAGAAGGGCTAATGTTTACAGGATTATCAATAGACATATGGAAATTAACTACCGTAGAAGGGCTAAGCTTAATTTTATTTTTAAGTATATGTTTTACGCTCCTAAACATGACCTAATTCTGACCTGTATTTACTGTTTTAATAACTTTTAGTATAAAAATCATTTGAATGACTTCCCGACCTTAAAAACCTTTGAGGCTGGTTTTTTCTGGGAAATGTTATACTCTTTGGATTATTCTAAGACTCAAGAAAACATATCATTATTCGTATTTTTCTCCAAGATAACAGTCGTTGACCACGACCAAAAATTCTGCTCAACCACTCAATCCAAGTTTTAACGCAATCTAACCAAAACACAAGCATGCATAGCATATAATTCTATCCTATGCATACTAATAAAATATCATAATCATTTTGTATTTTAATTAAAACCCTAGATCCATCATAATTAGGGTTACATGAATACATTAATTAACTAGGATTAAACACACTTACCTTGATTCTTAGCACCTAACAACCAATCTTGAGGGTTCTTAGATCAAAATCTTGGTTCCTCCTTGTTCTTAGGGATGGGTCGACACAAATAAGGGTTATGGGGGCTGAGTTATGTCGTTCATAGGGTTTAAGGATCTTGATCTCAACTAACCCTATAAATCCTAATCATAGCCCAACTCCTAAGATAAGGCCCAAAATCTCCTCTTTTTTTCTTGGGCTGATTTCTACATATACATACATTTATTATTTTCTTTTAAATTTATTTATTACATCATTACTTACATTACCTTAAGTTTTATAAAAAAAACTAAGCTAGTTTGAGTAAACCTTTTTACATAAAGCTAACTTTCTACACTTTTAAAATAAACTTGCATTTCCCAAATCACTTTCTATTTATGGAAAGTTTTCATGCAAGTTCCTTATTTCATCACATGATTCAGTTCCAATAACTTACACTGTCTATAAACGTTTTACTTTAAAACCAGAATTGAGCGTAGCAATGCAGGCTAAAACGTCTTTCATTTCTTTCACCACACAGTGAACAAATGATAATTACCACCAATCATATATGCACACAAATTAACATAATAATTTACCTCTACAAATGGACATCATGCACATGTGTAAACACTCAAATACATATAGAACAATAGCAGCAGAACATACAAAAATGGAACTTTAGCATTTCTAGGTATAAACTAGCATGCTCATCTCACGGTTGTCACTGTATCCATACCTTAGGGAAATTCTCAACCGAGTTTAACTATAGATTCACAGTATCATCAAAAAAACAATCAGACTTACTTAGCTCTTTCATATGTCCTCGAGCGCTATGTTTCTATAGTTGAAACTTTGTGCCACGCTTGAATCTCTCTAACTTTCATGATCGAAAACCTCATGCTTTTAAACTTCGCTTGCCCATACAAGGGTACAAATAGCAGTATAATAACTCTAAGCAAAAATAAACATCCAACTCCATGAACATCGCCCGTCTTCGAGGAAACTCGTCAAAAACCTTAAGTTATGTAACAACGTAATTCATAACTTAACCCCGTAACTCATCAAACAAGAACATGTCTTGGATAAGTTATGAAGTTGTTACAATTTAAAATTAGTACGAAATTACGGACTTCGATTTTATTCAAAATATAAATAACCAAACACATAAGAAACATTTATTTTTCATACTTTTTTAAAATCTCTAATTCTATAAAACCTCAATCCAATAACATATACAAATACAAACAACATTATCCCTCACACCACAACTCAACTTTATAAAAACAATTAACATAACATTAAAACCTAACCTATACAACAAAAACCCACCATCAAACCTTTAAAAACCACCTATCAATCCACATTCTATCCCTATTACCCCAATTAAAAAAACCATCACCACTCCCACTAAATTCAATTAATAATTATAACTATATCATTAATTTAAATACTTCTTCCTATATAATCTCTCGCTACCTCCCTGACATATATATAAATTATTCTTACTATATCCTCTCTATTAACACTCGCGATCTTAATAAATTTAAAGTAAGTTCTCACAGATCATTATCTCTTGTCATAATCGATCGCAATTTTACTATTTCCTCTCATTTAATAATCTCTCAACTCGTCACGCCATAACACAACTCGCGCTGTGTTCACTATTCTATTTGCTAATCTTATTCTTACTACTCTAAATAGTTTAAACAACCTATAACTCACCTCTAACTCACTGTTCATTTTTCATATATTTATAATTAATGAGTACAATATCTCCACACGCTCTCGCACGCCTGCTCTTATTTCCAATACTCTCCCTGTGTGTGCCCCTCCGTTGACACCCCTCCCCCACCCCATTGTTTGCACAATCGATCTTACAAATTCTGGTGTGTATCACCACCCCCCTTTTCTCTTTATAAGTAACTCTCTATGAGCGAGGTGCATCAGTCGTTGTGTGAATTTATACCCATTCTAGCTATTATCTCATCAATATAAATCCTTGCCAACTTCACATCTTGAAATCTTCTTGTATAGCTAGAAATTGAGCTAACTTGGTCAGTTTATCGACCATCACCCAAAATCCTCACTCGCATACATTCTCCACGCTCGCTTGACCTTGGAAATTTTAGTGATAACACTCCATGGTGCATTATCTTATTTCACTTAAAGTATTATCAGGGCTGATGAGCTAGCCCCTCAAGGCGCTTTGACATTGCGCTCCGCTCGCCTCCTCTCAAAACAAATTGATAGTTGCTAACTTATGTATCAATATTCATCTTTTAACATTCGTGGCTTTTTTTTACCAATACTGTCTTCAAGTATATAGGTCTTATCCGCAATCTCGGAATGTACCAAGTTATCTTGATGCATCGGGCCTCATCCATTCATTTTTCTTTCTTACAAAAGAACTAAATCGATCCTCTCAATCGCCCCTCCTCCTCCTCCCTCCCGCCTATGTTCCACTCGCGCGCTCGCGCGTCCTGTATGTTGACGCACATAACCATGTAGCCTTTCTGCGAGTACGTTCTCTTGCTTGAACGCCTCACTTTGGGCTGCCAGTATCATTCCTCTTACTCGTATTGATTTCACTCCCTCTTTTCTACTCAACGCACCACCCACTACATTCGCTTTATCAAAGTATCACACATGATCCATTCTTAAATTGTGTCGCTCTCCCAATGTCTGTTCTTGTTTCTACGTCCTTCTCATACTTCTGATCTCTCAGTTAGGGAAGTAAGGGTGCTCCCGCCGCGCATCACAATCTACATAAAATTTTCTTAATAGAGTGATACTTGTTCTCTTTAGTAACCTGTCAATCTAAAGAATACATCATTCAATTCTTCATGCATCACTCTTAATTGGGTCACGTAGTGCAGTTATGGTTGACCACTGTGAGGAACACATGGAGTATCAAATGTCTATTCGCGTTCCACAAAAACCCACACTTAGAAAACTTGGCTAAATTACTCACGCTCACGTATAGTAACTCCAACACTAATTAAATGCGTTCATATCTCCTCCTTCTACTTTGAGTAGGTCAAAATGTCATCAATTGATCCGCTCGCGCCTCCGCAAACCTCCTACGTGTATCCCTGCAAACCCGGATTCATTAAATTATGGAAATAAAACCGATGGTGATTGGATATATAACCCAAAAGAAAAGGCTAATAAACGTAGACTCAAAATGTCATGTATTCATCGTTTGAAAATGCCGGTCTTTAGAATGGCCTCCCTCTCGCGCATGTCTCTCGCTCGCTGATGATCTCTCTCGCCGAACAAAAATCTATCTTAAGATACGGACACATCTCGTCACTGCATCAAACAAGTCATCAATCCTAGGGTGTCGGATAACGGTTTTTGTAAACAGATTAATTTGTTCATATCCTTACCTGTATGATATTAACACTGTGAGAAATGAACCATCCTTGCTTTTCATGAATAACACCCCACGCGCGCCGCATCCTAACGGAAAAAGACTAGGTGTCATCAAACCCTTGCGTTTTGCGGACTCTCTGAAAGTTGTCAGATTAATTCTCTGCATATTCCGAGGGTGCTACGCTCTGATATGGAGACTTCGCGACCGGCGTCGCTCCATGAACTAAGTCTACGCGGAACTCAACTTGTCGTTGTGGTGGTCATCGACAAATCTTCCGGAAACACATCAATAAAATCTCGTACGACGGAAATATCACTCAATTTTGGTTCATCTACCATTTGTGTTCATTAAGGTTGTCAGACGCCTCTGGAGTCCGTTCACTACATCGACCCGAAGTATCTAATCACTCGCTCCAACGGTATCCTAACCACATTCTCATGACATACTCTCCTCCCCCCACCTCACCCCCCCTCTCACCCCCCATATGCGCTCCTCTCGTCCTCACTCTTTTCTCATATAGATATATATTACTCAACGCGCGCGCCACGCTCCCCCCCACCTCTCCTCGGTATTTCAATGCAACCCTACACCGCGGTGATAGACTCGCGCGCTCGCGGACTCTGGGCTCGCTCACCAATGAATATCGAATACCTATAAAGGGATTCCACATATGCATTAGCCAATAGATAAAATGACATAAGTATCTTTGAAAGAAAAGGTAGTATTATGTAATCGAGTAAACATGCCACTCTCGAAAGAAAAATCAACAGGCCGATACCTCGACAAATGTGAACACATAAACAAAATATCGCACTCAGAAAGACGGAAATTTTTATACCAATTGTATATACTTTTACTCGAAAGGGACCAAATTTAAAGTCGCTCTCGCGCGCGCGCGCTTTTAACAAATCAATTTAAAATAAAGATTGTGTGTCTGTAGAATGTGTATAAAAATCATTTTAAATAAGATATATATAAAATTTCGGCAGAGAAATGTGTGTCTTTTTATGAAATTTCATTCAGGTTGTCATAAAAATCTAGAGATGGTTATCTATTGGTGTATCGTACCTTACCTCTCGTGTGTGTGTTGTAGACTCCATATAGAGATAGAGACGTTTATATAACATCACATTTATTTAACCACTATAACAATTTTCCATCATCTATCCCCTCAGATTGCGCATTTAGGCCACATAGATATAGACATATTGTGTGTTTAACATAAGATTCATTTTAAACACAGTTTTCTCCACACAACAACCTCACTCAATACCCTTCACAGGCGGTTTTTTATCCAACTAGACATCAATTATAAAAATAATGTACTTCAACAAGGACACTCATAATACCCAATCACGATTGTTAAACCCGTACAGACCCTAACACACTTCTACTGTTTGAAAAATGAAAGAAAATACCAGGAAACCATATTCCTCAAAATAAAAACAAACGAACTCGTTACATGAAAAACTCATGCAAGACGTTACGTCTCACACTTAAAGAAAAATGTACACGCGTATGAGCTAGATATATATAACCCGCACGACAGAATCATCTCTCATAGATTAGCATCGATACTAACATGTCGTCAACGGGTTACCGCAAAAAAACAACGTGTGTGTGTTCAAGTGTAAAACGGAGATATGTTATAGAGAGACACTCACTCCTATATATGGTTACGCGCCACCTCAATTAATGCTTAAGAGAAACTTTGATATCATAAGAGTAATCAATACAACGGATATGAACTAACGAAATGCGCCTATATCCGAAAAGCGCATATACCGAACAAACAATATACATCAAGATGACGAATAGGAAATTCAGTATCTTACAAAACAAGTACGATAGATGTGCGGCTTGCTAAGTTACTCCGCGCTCGCATCTCTTGATAGGGGGAGGGAGATGTGCATAATGTTTTAACTTAGTGCTCGTGTTTTATCGGCTCTCATACTTCTCATAATGCTCGCTTTTTAATTGTAGTAGCGCACCTTACGCGCAGTTAATTGTTGTTTGTGGTTATTGAGAGAGAAGATGTAGATAGTTTAATTTTCTTTTCAATTGTGCTCTCTATTTATTTCTAATATTGTTAACTCTACCATTCTCTCTCTCATATATTTTTTATCTGAAAATTATCGTAGTGTCAGAATTGTTACGACTATGTGTATAGTTCCATATATATAATGATATTAATATATCTATCTCATTTTAATAAACATCTGGGGGTGAGTATGGGACATTGGCAACTTTGGTCCCTCTGTTTTGTGAAGTGAAGATGTAATACACATTCAAGTGTATAACATCTTTTGGTTTTGGCAAGAATGGTCCTTGGATTTTAATTATAGGTTATGGGTTTTGTGTTTTGGGCCGGGTATGGTTTTAAGGGGTTTTGGCCCATTAAAGGTTTAGGGACCATTTGTGTAACATTTGAAGTTTGGAGGGACTGAAATGAAACATTTAGGGTTTGTCTTTTAGTGCTTTGACTGAGGTTGACCAAGTGTTGACTGAAGGTTGACCTTTCCTGGCTTTGGCTTTGCATCTTTGGCTTCTTTTGTGCTCTTCCGTTCCCCGTGTCCGTGTTTGCCCGTTTTTGACGGTTTTCTTGTGATTTTTGATATATCCGTACCTGCACACACAAAACACAAAAACAAGTATATTTTTGCCATTTTTAGCATGTTTTGGGTTTAATTGGGTTATTTTAGGTATAAACGAATATATGTATTTTACACTTATCAGTAGTCTTCCGTATTCTTCCACGACATGTACCTAAAACATATAATAGCAAATATACTTGATTAAGTACCAAAAGTTCATGAGAAATGATCAAATAAATGCAAATAACGCCGCCGAAAATATGTATAATTTAGGCGTTATCACTAAGAAACGTTATGGATTTAAACCAGGTTTATTAGAACAAAGTGGATCCCTAGGTGTTGAATTTTCAAATATGGAGATGATAGAAAATGATTGGGAATTAGAATCTATTGAAGTTTCTTTTCTAGCAAGAGGAATTAATTCACCTGTTAGGCCAAAAGAAGTAGAGAAGGTTAGGATTAAAGAAACACGCCATTTGGAGCATATAATTCAACAACTAATTTTTCACATGTGACCCCTCCTCACAACAATGGTGTGTATCGTTACCATCACCCGCACTTGAACTTCAGTGTAGGGGAACCCTCCCCTTTATCTGTTAAATAATGGTAGAGTCAGGCTCGTGACTCAAACAAAAACAAGCGCTTCTTGGGAGGCAACCCAATGTTTATTTTCTCGCATTTAGGAGTGTCTTGTGTTTTAATTCTTCCCGTTTATTATTTTTATATTTGAATTAATTTTGTGATCATGATTTGCTTTGTTTTTAACTTCATCTTATTGACAATCAAAGGTATTTTGCATTAAATGTAGAAGTATCAAATCACTTAACAAATGAAGGTAAGAAAGTTTAGAGAGAGAAAGTGGGTTGTAACACTTAAAGAGAGAAAGAAAGGAACTTGTATTATATGAAATGAAACAACCAACCCTCTCCAAGGTGTGGAGAGGGGTATTTATACCTATACTAGGCCGATCATACATAAGGGAGTCTTATGTTGACCCTGTTAGCTTGGTAAGTTTCCATATATTACGCTACGAGCTATTCAATGATATATTGGAAGTGACCAAGTATTTTCTCAATTTCTAACAATCTCCCCTAAGGGAGGTTGTAGGTCCTTGGTCTTGGATCTATATAGCCTTTGTAAGACAATAGCTAACTTGAATAAATCCAAATCAACTATGTGAGAGACACTGACTATGAATATCAAGTGTTAATGCGGAATCTTAACACAAGAATTAAGAAGAACAATAATACTAATTTTGCTATTGATTTCTATTCAGCTTTAATACTTCTATTCGATATTTGAAACTCTATGCCATAGGGTTCCTTTTATACACCAAGGGAACCCTAGAAGGCTTTACAAAACATGTGAAAGGATAATGCATATCCTTTCCTAATATATCTCCTAACATATCTCTAAGATAACTATTACCTCTATTCTGTTACATAAACAGACTTAACTACATACGACCAGTACTAACTATAGTACTGCCACTCTACCAGTACTAACTATAGTACTACCAGACTTAACTTAGTACTGCCAAAACTAACTAATACTACCAGACTTAACTGTTATACTACTAGTATTAAGTCTTTTACAATATATTTCCCAACAATCCTCCCCTAACTTGATCTTCACTTGTGAACTTCAAGTTTCTTCAAGTGTCTTCCATTTGAGCTTCCTGAGGATGTTGTAAATAAAACTCTTCAAATTATTCTTGAGCTGCAATTCTTCAAATTATCTCTTTTTGATCTTTGCTGCCACAATTCTTCAAAAACTTTTCAGCAAACCTTCATATCAGCAATCAAATCATATGGTTTCAGACAATTCTCATCACTTCTAGGTGTGTTAACTCCTGTGAGAGGTGAATCATTGAAACTTTAAATGGATTTGATGTCTCTTTACCAGTTAGCCATTTACTCTGGAGTAGTCAGTCCTTTGGCCACCAGAAAGGTGCATGTCCATGGTTGACTGAAAACCATTTCAACTCTTAGTACATGAAACATTGGTGAGTTAAATACCATATGGTTTTTGGCAAACCATTACAGCCATAAACGGATTTGATATGCCTTTACTTGTAGCCGTTTGCTCAGGGCTAGTCAATCCTTTGGCACCTAGAAAAGGTAAATTCCATGGTGGATTGATTACCATATCAACTCTTTATACATGAAATTTGGTGAGTTGATGTACCATCCACTTTTTGGTAAAGTGTCAACCATCTAATATGGATTTGCAATTTGTCTTTACCATGAGCCATAACCTTATGGACTAGTTATGGTTTTTCCACAGCCTTTACCACAAACCATAAATTTGTGGGCTAGCCAGATATGGTGAGTTGATAACCATACAATTTTTGGCAAATTGTCAGCCATTAACGGATTTGAGAAGTCTTTACCAAGAACCGTTGGCTCCTGGACTAGCCAGTCCTTATGTTTGTTAGACATGGTAGACTGATAACCATTTGTTGTGTTAGTGCATAGCACCTCCACCAAGTGTTATTCTTCTCATTTCCATCCTAGATTTCTAACTCATCAACCTATACTACTTCCTAATGCCAGCTTGCTTTTCCATCCATTTCAACATTTTGTAGCAATCCTCATCTGGTTTTCCTCCTTGAAGTTTCTTATCTAGCATAGCTTTGCATACCTCAGTAGATAAAGGATATTGTCTTTCAATTAGCATATATATATCCATTGACTCCAAGTTCAAACAGTGTACTCTGCAAGTATCATAATATCTCCAACTTATGATCCTTTGTTGACCTAATAAACTCAAAATAGGATATGTTCTAAGGGGTTCCTCAAACATATTCTTTAAATATCCCCAAAGCACCTTCTCAAGCTCATCCTCTGGACCATTCATACCATATCTATTCATGACAAACCTATATAATTTAGTAAGATCATCCCTAGTTATATCCTTCAGCATAGCTCCAAATTTTATGTACACTATATCAGTTTCCATCTTCCCTAATAATTTGGTACAACCTTCTCTCCTTGCTGATGATCTTATAAAGTAGCTTTACTAGGTTGTTTTCTTAGCTACAGGACAGGATTAATAGGAATTTTAGTACCTGAAGCAGAATCATCTTGTTCACTAGCTTATCTGAATCTTCAGAATCATCCTTATCAAGGTCTGTATGTAATCCTTTCCTTGCCATCTATTTTCTCCTCTTTCCAGTATTCTTGGTTGGCTCATCATCTTTTGATTCATCACTATTTAGTCTTTTTGAAGTCTTTGTTTGGAGTTCTTCACCAAATCTTTTCAGACTATCTTTAGTAGCTTCAAAGTTTACTTGGTACAAAGATTCTACCTGCTTCACCAGGCTTATCGGAAATTTTTCTTCTTTACTCTTCAAAAACTTAAATTCTTCAGCTGAGATCTAGCTTCCTGTCCCCTAATTCTTCAAGTTATTCATCAAATTATGTTCTCAGCTGTGATTGGGTCATGGGCTTATTTCTTTTAGCTCTTGCTCTTTCTTCTGCAAAATGTTTCTTCCTTTGATTTACTAGCTCAACCATCTTCTTTGTGAAGTTTTCTCCTTGTAAGCCACTTCCTAGCACACTCTTTGACAACTCTGCATTAGCTTCAATCTTTGCTCTAATAAGATCCTAATCTTTATCTGTGTAATGCTGAGCTTCAAATTGAACTTGAGCTTTCTTTTCGTTCTGTTGCTATTTTATTCTTCTTCTTATTGCAATCTCTTTGTGCTAGAGAGATCCCAAAGTGTACTGTTAGCCTCTTCTTCTTTCTCCAAAGTATCCAATCTGATAGCTTCAGCTAGACTAGCTTCCTCCTGTAGAATTTGTTCCTTAGTCTTCTTAGGAGCTTCTTCAATGATCATAGGAGCTTTTCCTTCTCTTTGGCCTTTATCAGGGGAAGGAATGGACTTGTTAATACTGTCAGTACTAACTTTAATACTGCCAGTATTAACTCCTTCAGCAGTATTAACTCCTTCAGCACCAGTACTAACTTCTTCTTGAAAATCCAAGCTAGTGACAACCTTCTTTCCCTTAGTCTCTTTCCTTCTCTTATACCTCCTTCCCTTATCTATGGACTTTGGCTTTTGAGAGGCAACCCTGGAGAGAGTTTTAGCTGCTTCTAATGTATTAGGGCTTATGTCTTCAACTTGTTCCTCCCCTGAAGTGTTGACAGTAGTCTTAGAAGGAGTAACCAGCCCTTGTACACAAAGAAAACTAAGGATCATCTTGAATTTCCTCCCCTGTTCCTTATGTTCTTTCCTCTAGAGTCTGAGAAGACCACATTTTTCCTCTTCAAAATACCTTCCAGCTTCTTCACCTTCTTGACCAACTTCACAATAGCACTCCCCATTGTCAGCTTGGTTTGCTTGAGATCCTTTTCCAGACTATCAACTCTTGTCATTAATTGAGGAACTAATTGAAGCAAATCATCCACAGACATCTGTTCTTGGGCATGCTCTTGTGGGGGTGAGAAGTGTTGGTGTGCAGGAGATGGTTCCTCAAAAGTATGCTCCATAGGTTCAGGGTCAGTTTCAGGGATATGTATAGGTGTAGATGCAGGGATAGGTGTAGGTGTAGATGCAGGGATAGGTGTAGTTATAGGTGGTGGAGATTGTACTAGTGGTAAGGATGTAGATGGTACTGGAACGGTGGATAATGATGGTTGAGATGGAGCCACATCAGGATGTGCTTAACCTGCATTTGGGTTAGGAGTAGCAACAAGCAGCATAGCAGGCAACAAAGGTCTTGGTGCTCCTCTAAAACCCCTTTTCATATTCCCAAAAATCTTTTTGGTCAGGGTCACAGCCAGATAAGGGTGTTTGTTTTCCGTGAGGATACATCAAAAACTTTGTTTTGCTTTTCAAGTTTGCCACCATGCCATCAAAGATTAGTTTTGAAAAATTATAAACTCTGCCAGTGGAAAGACAAATCAAAGCAGTAGCAATATTGCTACCAAATTGATCCCATCCACCACTCTTAGAGCTTATACAGTGCAAAAGATGGTGGCCTAAAAATCTCCATTGGGGTGTGAAAAAGCTTTTCCAAAAGGTGAAAGATCCGCCAGTTGGATACCCCATTTGCCCCATCCCTTCAAAAATCTCATTATTTGGCAACATCGTAATCCTTGAAGCATCTGCTAAGTGAAGCTTATCTCTAATAGATGCCTCAGTGATTGTATACTCAGTGGTATCAATAGTTGCATGTAACTCTAGAGTCCCATCAGCAATAGTGTTGGCAGTAGCAGTCTACCAAAGCTGTTTGACTAGGGAATCATAGATAGTTAGATTAGTAGATAAAGCATACCTGAGGTTGGAACCTCGTAGAAAATCCACTATCTCTGTAAACCCTGCACTTTCGTCAAGCTTGCGCAAGAACCCCACTTGATTGTGTTTGTCGCAGTATTTTAATTGAGCCATGAATCGAAAGTAGTAATAAAAGGTAGTGACTTGAACTGATAATTATCTGGATTGAGGTATGAGTGAGGTTGTAAATGCTGGTAACGAGAGAGTTGACAATATTATTTGTAAAAAGAAAGAATATTTTTACTTTGCAAAGAGGAGATAGCAATAAAAAGATAAGTATGAAAGAGAAATCAAACTTTATCTATATATAGCTTCTCTATTGATCGACAAAAGAGCCGTAAAAATCTGTAACGGTAACATTTAAACAGTGTTTAAACAGAAAAAGTCAATTTTCCCGCAACCAGCACTAACAATAACCTATCAGTATTAAAATTTACACTACCAGACTTAACTTTGGTCAACCAGAATTAATTTTGATACAACCCGAATTAACTCTTTTTCAACCAGAATTAAGTTTTTATTGAATCACACCTGCCTTACATCTGCAAATCCATGCTATTCCTGCAAGAATTATATTAAAACAAAGAAAAACATGCTGCAAGAGTTTGTATAGACAGAATTAACTTAAACTAACTACCCGAATTAATACTACTAACTACTAGAATTAAAATTATTACCTACCAGAATTAATACTATTAACTACCAGAATTAATGCTATTAACTACCAGTATTAATATTACTTAAGCCAGATTTTAGTTAAACTAACTACCAGAAGTATACATACTATACAATTTAGCCTCCCCTTAAATGTAGCTATGTGTTTACCATTCCAATACTAACTACTAAGTAATTAAACCGTGGTCCATCAAAAAGTTTAGTCAATAGGTCAGCTACATTTAAATCTGTGTGAATTTTCTCCACACTAATGAGCTTCTTCTCATAACAATCTCTTATAAAATGGTGGCGTATCTCGATGTGCTTTATCTTGGAATGATACACTGGGTTCTTCACAATGCATATTGTGCTTTCATTATCAATGTGGATTTTGGTATTCATGTGTGGTTCCTTTTACTGAATGGATCTTTGCAGCCTATAAAGGATGATAGCCTGGATGTATAAATACAACAGACTATGTAGAAACAATGACTTGAATACAATATGTTAATGCGGAATCTTAACACAAGTACTAAGAAGGTATAATGATTTAACAGAATACAAGTTGTTGAAAAATGTTCTTGGTTAGTTACGGATTGATATCTATGATATGTGTATGATTTGTAATTGTCTATTTCATATATCTTCTAAACTATGCAATAGTTATCTTTTATAGTTCAAAATTAAACCCTAAAAGTATTAAATGGACTTTTGACAAAGATTCACAAATATCTTTTAAATATCTTTCTTATCGGTACTAACTATTTTACTAATAACGTTACTACTAACTAATCAGTACTAACCAACTTTGTACTGTCTGGTACTAAAGTATTACTGTCAGTACTAACTATTGTACTGTCTGGTACAAGTTTAATTAAAAAATTAATCCTAACAATTCCTCCTTAAAAATGAATGGTTAATACTATTTTACTTTCATGTTTCTTCATTCCTGTACGAAGCTAGAATTGTTCTTTGTAATCTTCTTTATACTGATAGAGGTTGTATATCACTACATTCTTCAGGGATTTTTAATCTTGTTCATTCTATCTTTTATAGCACACCCTCCGTGACTTTTCAGGCAATTTCAGAAACATCTTTTCAGCACACATAAGCACATCTTGACACCTATCAATCCAACTAAGTTGGGCGTTATAGTTTTTGGCATAACTACCAGCCTTTAACGGGTTTGGTGTTCCTTTACCTGTAGACGTTTGCTATGGGATTGATAACTCTTTATTTCTAAGAATATGGTGAGTTAAATACCATACAGTTTTTGGTAAACTGTCAACCATCAATCGGATTTGATAAGTCTTTACCAAATACCGTTTGAGTTTGGACTAGCCAATGCTTCATTGTAATAACATGGTGCACTGTTTAACACTTTTAGTGTTTTTTTCTTAGACAATACTATCAGCTATCAACAGATTTGATTAGTCCTTTACCAAGAACTTGTTTTGGATCTGGACTAGCCATAACTCTTTACCAAGATGCAAGGTGAGTTGATTACCTTACAATTTTTGGTAAATTGTAAACATCAACGAATTTGAGAAGTTCTTTAACCCAAGCCGTTTGCTTGTGGACTAGCCTAATTCTTTTTGTCATGTTATGCTGGTGAATTGATAATCCATTTGTTGTGTGGTGTTAGCATCACTCAATCCCTTCTTACTTCCATCAGTTGGTTCTTAGATTCTAGTCAGCAAGTACCTTCTTGTTAAATCTTATCAATTTCCAATTGCCATTGTACTTTCGTCTCAGGACTCTAATCTTAAATTTAACATTTGCCACCGTATTTCCTTCTTTAAAGGATACTTCTTCCCTGTTAGAATATGTATGGACTACTCAATTCATTGGTCATTAAAAGTGTGTAACCCTGAGGAATTGTTGCAACTTCCACTGATTTATTTTCCATTCATGTGCTTGAGCTCCAAAAACTATCTTTTCATCAGGATTGATCAAAAAACCTTTAAATATCCCCAAAGAACTTCTTTCAAAACTTCAGCATCTCCATCTTGGTATTTTTCATTCCAGAGTTGATAAACAGCATTTAGATCTTCTCTATCAAATATGGACAATACTGATGTTAAAACACTAAAGTGTCTTTGTTGTCCATTACTTCTTGTTACCACATTCAAATTGATCTCTTCAATAGATTTAGCTTCGTCAGGTTGGTTTAAGGTTTTTGTTTCCAAAACACCTCGGTCTTCCAGTCAATGTATTGGATATTTTTCTGTCAAGAATCTCATAATTATTCTTTATCTTCATCTGAGCTATAGTTAAATATAACCTCAGATCATCATTCTTTGTACATATCATCTTAAGAAGTGTGTTTGAATGTATCTTCTTTTTCTTGGGACTTATCTTTTCCTAGTACCTAGCTTTCTTTTTCTAGTACTTTCTTCATCTTTATCCTCATCCTTGACTTCTTCTTGGTGTCTTCCTTGATCATCTTCAGATTTTAGATAAAAACCACTTTCTTTTCTTATTATTAAACTGTTGTGATAACCTTTCATCTTTAGCTGACCCAGTGGAATTGAAATGTTCTTTAAACCTTTTTAATGTTTTTTACAAAGCTTGTATGTTTCAAACTTCCTGATTTTCAATTTGAATGTTTGAAGTTTCCCTCATGTTTGTAAAGTAGGTAATCTTATTGATTTCTGAGTTGATTCTTTGGTTGGAGGTTTATTCCTTTTAGTTGGGATCTTTGTTGAGCAAGGGAAACTTTCTTTGTGCTGCAATTGTATCATGAAGGAATTTAGACTCTTTCTTTATATTGTAAACTGCTCTCTTTCTTGATCTTGAAGATTCTATGCTTGAATTCTGTCTGGCATCTATTCTATGCTTTTTACATCATCAATGTTTTTACATTATGAGAGCTTAATTAGCTGCTTCTTCTTTAGCAATTTTGTTTTTCTCCTCTTCAGCTTTCACTTTTTTGGACTTTTCTAGTAACTCTTCCATCATTCCAAGCTGTTTGAATTTCTTCACAACTTGTGGAGTATCATCATCTTTCATTTTAGTTTCATCCTTCCTCTTCAATATTCTTCTTCCATTGTCTTTAGGATCAATTTTTCGGAAGAGCTTTAAAGTGAGTGTTGATTTGTAGAAGTTAATTTTAGGTCTATTCAGTATCTTCACCATCTTCAGTTCTACACCTTTCTCTTTTTCTTTGGAAATGCTTTGGCTTTACTCATGTTGATGAGAAGTGTAGCAATGGTTTCTTCATCCACCAAATATCACAGAGTGGGTGTTAGATGAGGATGTTTGAGAAGCTTGATGAAAGCAATTTCTTCCTTAGATTGCTCTTCAGTACTTACTTTTTTGTCAGCAGTACTTTCAACTTTCTTTTTACTTCCCTTTGGTCTTCAGTACCTTCAAAGATCTCTTCAGAAGCATCAACTTGATCATCATTACTTTCCATTTGTTCATCAGTACTAACTTTGAGATCGTCAGTACTAAGTTTTGGTCTGTCGGTACTAACTTTTTCAAATTCGGTACTAACTCCTTTCTAAAGCATATAACTCATCTTCAGTATACTAAGTCCAACTTATCAGTTTCTTTGTCTTCGCCATCATTTCTTTTGTCCTCCCTTCACTTTGAGCATTTTCTTGTGCTTTACCATCTCCTTTTGCATTCTTCCTCCCTTGTTTGGATCAATGACTTTATTTGCACCTCTCTTCTTTGAGAGATGTTTCCTTTGAATGTCTTGTTCCTTTGATATACTCTTTTTTTTTTTTTTCTTTTTTTTTTTTTTTTTCTTTTTTTTTTTTTATTCTCCCCCCCCCCCCTGCAATGCTTTGAAGTTGTTTGATGACAGGATTTGCTTTACTTTTGAGCTTTGTGATCTTAGCCTTCAAGAGTTCAATTTCCTTGGCTTGATCTGAAACCTGTTTTACACAAAGAGTTACAAGATCATAGAATTTTGGAGAGTCATTGCCATCATCATTCCTGAAGGGGTAGTATCCATGAATGGAATGATCTCCAAGATCTCAACCAGTATGTTCTGGGGGGAAAAAAAAATTGAATCAGGAATATTAGGAGTTGGGGAAAGGGTTTGAGTGAGGTCTGGCGTGACGGCTTGGTGAAGTTTCAGTGTTGTTGCTCAAAATGGTACCTCACTAGATTGAGCAGAAGATGAGTCATTCATTGACTCATTTGGGGCTTCACTAGTGGGTTCAGGAGAGGGTGTTGGGTGTGCTTCAGATAGTCTTTCTGAAGAAGTACCCTCTTTCTGAGTTGGTTGGACCAACATATTATCAAACAATTGGTGGAATTTTGCCTTAAAAATTGTTTGCCCTTTTTAACCATAAAAGATAAATAACTTTACTAGTTAAACTATTTACAGGAAAGTGATCTAAAGGAACAGCTACATTAACTAATTGTTTAGCTAAAAATATAGAAATAAAACGAGGATACATAACAAACTTCTTCTTAGCCTCTAAATGTCTAATCATACCATCAAAAATCAATTTAGAAAAATTTATAATTTTGTTTGGTTGTTACAACAAATTACAGCAGTGGCATACATTTTGTAGGAATTTGATCCTCAAGAGGTATTTTGAGCTAAAACAATGATTAATTGTGTGAAATAAAAACTCCATTTGGGTGAAAACATAGCTTTATTAATGTTAACCACAGTTTAAATACCCTTCTTCCCATTTAAGTTGAATAGCATCAAAGATAGCTTGATTTGGAAGTTGTCTTTACATTAGCATCATCAAAAGAAGATCTGTCGAATAGAAGTTCAGAGATAGACACTAACTTGACAGTACTTTTGGCAGTTATGTGCCTGCATTGTTGATTGTTTTGACTTAGCTAGACGTACAAAACTGTTCAACGTATGTGGTTGAAACAATGGACCTTACAGTGAGGCATGAGAAATATAACTTCGTTGAAGAAAATTAATCACTTCATGGAAACTCAACATTTCCTTCAGTCTTTTTCCAAATAGGCGATCATCTGTTGTGTTAGGACAGGATCAAGAGCAGACATATTGCTTCGAAGAGAGTGATTCAGTCGGTACGAGAAAATTAGGGTTTGATAAATCAAAATATCAGTTGATGAGATTGCGTGAGTAATTGGGCGGTTGAAATGGATTCTTATTGGTTTTGATGACCTAATTTTAAATAAACGTTCCAATTTGCTCTTTGTACCTTGGACGGTTATTATTCTCCTATCGACTCTTAAGCGGTACAATCTTTGTCTAGCGGTACCTTAATCATTAATATGGTCGGTACTAACTTTGTCCAAACAAAGAGTGAACAATGTAAGTTATCAGGAGTGCTTCAGTACCCATAGTAACTCCTTATCAGTGACTCTCAATCCTTCTTATAATCAACAATGGGATTTTTTATCCACACAAATTAAAACAGAGGTAGACGCCATCACCTGAACATCTAACCTTACTCACTATTCAGGTGATCTTGTCAAAGTTCTCCTCACCATAACACTACTAACCTTTTTTTTACCTGAAAGTACTCTTTAGATGGTCTACATAATCTCATGTCTTCAAAATGCTTCACAAAGGAATTCTTGAGCAATCTTCTTATTCTTGATCATGTACTGACCACTTGTTGGTACGGTTAGTATTTGTATGCTTGATGATGATTGAATCTTGATGGGTAGAAAGGTGGTGTGTAAGGTTTTAGGGGTTTCTTGGAACAAGTTTGATTTGCCATGGTGAAAGGTAGCTTGTGGAAGAGTATGCTTTGTGATGTTGGGTTTATTCCATGATGAGAGGTCATAGCTATGTGTGTTTTTGCACCTCGGTCATCCACGGATGACTCAGTCATGATGCCTCCCTTAAACCAATGCAGCTTATGGATTTACCATGCCAATTGAAACAACCAAGAACTGAAATCGGCTTACATCAAATGCCTTGGTTAGAAGATCAGCTACATTGTCATTGGTGTGGATCTTAAGCACTTGAATGAGTTTCTTCTCATAGGCATCTCTTATGAAGTGGTGCCTAATAGCAATATGCTTTGTCTTTGAGTGATATACTGGATTCTTTACAATGCAAATTGTGCTTTCATTATCAATGTAGATCTTTGTGTTCATGAAATTGAACCCATAATCTAACATTTGATTTTGAATCCATAAGACTTGCCCACAGCAACTTGCAGCAGCAACATATTCTGCTTCTGTTGTAGAAGTAGCTACAATGGTTTGCTTTTTGCATTGCCATGTAATGAGTCTTCTGCCAAGAAATTGACAACCTCCTGTTGTGGATTTCCTGTCAAGATTTGCTCCAGCATAATCACTGTCTGAGTAAGATTCCAAGTCGAATGTAGATTCTCTAGGATACCAAAGGCCTAATTTAGGTTTGCCCTTTAGGTACCTAAAGATTCTTTTGACTGCTGTCAAATGAGATGTCTTTGGAGTGACTTGAAACCTAGAACAAGCACAGACTGAAAACATAATGTCAGGTCTAGAAGCAGTCACATACATCAAGGAGCCAATCATTGATCTATAGAGATGCACATCAACATCACTAGCTTCTTCATCTTTGACTAAAGGCTTCTGAGTTTCGATTGGTGTACTGGCAGACTTAACATTTGCAAAGTCAAACTTCTTCAGGATTTCATCAACATACTTATCCTGGCTTATGAAAATACCATTTGGTTTCTGTTTGACTTGTAAGCCAAGAAAGAAAGTAAGCTCTCCCATTGAACTCATCTGAAATCTACTTTTCATCAAAGCCTCAAACTCATTACACCAAGACTTCTTTGTAGATCCAAAGATGATGTCATCCACATAGACTTGAACTAAAATGATATCATGTTTGTCTTTCTTCAGGAAGAGAGTTTTGTCTATTGTCCCTCTTCTATATCCATTCTTCAACAAGAAAGTGGATAAGGTAGCATACCAAGCTCTTGGAGCTTGATGTAGCCCATACAGAGCTTTAACCACTTTGTAGACTTTCTGAGGAGACTTAGGATCTTGGAAACCTGGTGGTTGAGACACATATACTTCTTCATCAATCTTGCCATAGAGAAAGGCACTCTTCACATCCATTTGATAGACTATAAACCCCATATAGGAGGCATATGCTAAAAAGATCCTTATGGCTTCAAGTCTAGCCACAGGAGCAAAAACTTCATCATAGTCTATTCCTTCCTCTTGTCTGTGTCCCTGAGCAACTAATCTAGCTTTGTTCCTGACAACCACTCCTCTTTCATCTTTCTTATTCCTATACACCCACTTTGTACCAATAGCCTTCTTTCCATAAGGCAAATCTACTAGAATCCAAACCTTTTGAATCTCAAACTGCAACAATTCTTCTTGCATAGCATCAACCCAACTTTCATCTTCAAGAGCTTCTGAAATCTTCTTGGGTTCATGTTGAGATAGAAAACAGGCAAACAAACAATGATGAAAGTCCTTATGATTGGTTCTCCTTTGCTTTTGAACATAACTAACAAAAGCATGAGCTTCAGAACTTTTATTGACTTTGCTTCTTGTTTGTACTGCTGATGTTGGATCTCCTAGAATGAGTGTTGAAGGATGAGAGGGATGAACTCTTGATGTGGGAATAGGACTAACATTCACAATAGTTTCCAAATTTGTGAAGTCAGCCACTGCACCCTCATCATCATAAGATGCATGTGTAAAGATACCATCAGTAGCATCTTCATGAATATCCTCAAGTGGAGGTATTTCATAGTCATCTTCTTGCGAATTGGTTGTGTTAGAGAGAGATAGTCCCTCATTTGCACTGGCAGTACCAACTGGTATGCTAACGGTATTAACAAAGTTAGTACCGCTAGCTTTAGCTGTTGTGCTAACAGTACTAATAACGTTAGTACTGCTAGTCTTTTCAGCTTCTGCCTGAGTAACTGCTTTCTCAGTGTCTTGTTCATGATTCCTTATGAGAGCTTCAGCTTCCTCATTAGCTTCTTTCTCTTGCCTTTGAAGTCTTGCAAGATCATCCAGAAAGACTTGTTCTTCCTCTCTTGGACTTCTTCTCTTTTCGTCTGATTTTGAAGAAGAGGTGTTTGTGGAAGAATACGAATGCCAGTAAGGAACTTCAAAACAGTCTTGAGCAGATTCATCTTCTATTTGAGAATTCCCTGAATCAATTTTGTCTTTTGAACCCTCATTTTGGTTAGTTTCTTGTCGAGCTGCATGAATGTTAGCTTGATTCTCTGAACTAACAGAATAGTTCATAGAATCAGTCAAATAATCAAGGTCAAAAAGCCAATTTGGTCCTTTCCCTGCAACATTGGGTTTGTTCTCTAAGAATTTTATGTGCAGGTTTTCTTCAACTCTTTTGGTTATAAGATTGTATACTCTAAAAGCCTTGCTTTGTAGAGAATACCCAACCAAAAATCCCTCATCAGATTTTCCAGCAAATTTGCCCAAGTGGTCTATGGTATTCAAGATGGTCACATGGCACCCAAAAGGTCTTATATAACTTATAATTGGTGTTTTACCAGTTAAAAGTTCATAAGGTGTCTTATTATGAGGCTTGGTCACTAATACCCTGTTAAGAACATAGCAAGCAGTACTTACTGCTTCAGCCCAAAAAGTGTTAGGTAAAAATGAATCTGCAAGCATGGTTCTTGCTGCCTCAATAAGGGTCCTGTTCTTTCTCTCAGCAACTCCATTTTGTTGTGGAGTTCTGGCATTGCTATATTCCCTCTTGATCCCTTTTAAACCACAGAATTCATTAATATCCCTGTTTTTGAATTCTGTTCCATTATCACATCTAATGGTTTTAACCTTTTGATTCAATTGGTTTTCTATTTGTCTTATAAAGTCTTTAAGGATTGCACTAGTTTCATCCTTAGATCTTAAGAAAAATGTCCAACTAAATCTGCTAAAATCATCAGTGATAACCAAACAATAGGTCTTATGGTTTATGCTCCGTATAGATGTAGGTCCAAACAAGTCCATATGAAGAAGTTGTAGGGTGTGGCTAATAGAGCTAACTAACTTGGCCTTACAAGAAGCTTTGTGTTGCTTTCCTTTCTGACAAGCAACACAAGTGTGGTCATTTTGAAAAAGCTTTGTAGGTAAACCTCTTACAAGGTTTCCCTTCACAAGTCTATTTAAATTTTTGAAATTTACATGACCCAACCTCCTATGCCATAAGTTAGATTCATCACATCAAAAATAGCCTTTGCAATCAAACAAGAGGCCAATCCTCCTAAAGGAACAATGTTCCTCTAATTGAAACTGTACATATTGTTTTGTCTGGGAACTTTAAGTAATATTTGATTTTCATCAGGCAGCTTAAAGTCTGGAGACAAAATAAGACATTCAGTGTCAGTAAACAGAACCTTTGTTCATTTTGTCACACATTTGTGACACAGAAAAAGGAGATGAAATGCTTAAGTTCTTTCAACAAAGCTTACAATCCTCAAAATCTAACTTACCGTGTTGTATTTACCTTCCCAGTACATATATCCTCTACTCCCTCCAAATGCAACAGGGCCACCATTAATGTCCCTGATAGTCAGAATGTAAGTCTTGTTCCTGTCATGTGCCTTGGAACATCCTACTACAATGTATTCCTTTATTCTTTAAAGTTCTGTGTGGATTTTCCTGCACATTCAAAAGAAAGAGTTTAGTCTCTCTTAGGGACCCAAGCCTGTTTGGGCTTGAGTCTGCCTAGTGGATCTTTTAAAGATGAATGATTTCTAAGGCTAGATCCACCATTGTATTTGGAGAGGATACTTTTGTTGTATCCAGGTTTTCTCCAATTACAACAGCTAGGACTTAAACAGCAATACCTATTTTTCCCCCAACAGTACTAACTGCTTTTAACCTTAGCTAATATAAATCTTTGGTTGTCAATTTGTTCATAGTACTGTTTTTCCATGTTAAAGCCTTGAGGTATGAATGATGTTGTTTAAAAGCATTTTGTGGTCTTACATCATTCACAAAGGGCTTAACAGTATTAACTTTCAGAGCAGTGCTTGTTAGTACTGTCTGTTTGTTAATATTTTGTCTAGCAGTACTAACATAGTTAGTACCGCTAGCTTTAACAGATTAACTGGATTATACCGTTCTGTTGTACTAGCCAAAGTGACAAACTGTTGTCGTTTATTTATTCTTTGAGCATTGTCCCATGTTTGTTTCCTCAAAATCTTGTTTGTATTTTCCCTTGAACCATTTTCCTTAGACATATTTTGTTTATGTAGCTCTACTTGTTTAGCCAATTTTACATGATAATCACAATCTCTTATTAAATGACTAAAACTCCCACAACTAAACATGCTCTTCAGTAATCCCGTTTTCTCCTATTGTTTGTTTTAACCTTATGTATTTTACTATGTGTTGAAACTATTCTACATTTTCACTATGGAGTTTTTACATGCTAGGTAGCAAAACTAGGTGTGGCAAGATCTTCTATTTTTGACATACACATTCTCATCATCATTATTCACTATCTGATTTCATACACCGCAATGATAGGAGCATCAGGACCAAACCTTAGTTGAACTTCTACATGTGATTTCATTACACTTGTTCAAACACTAAATCAGATTGTTTCATTACTAATGTAAGAATCACAGTAACAACTTCATTTAGAATTGGGATTCTGTTCATTTGGTTTGAGTCTTTTTCAGGACCATAATGTATAATTTTTTGAGTCATCTATTCAACTATCAGGTCCAGAGGGCAGATAATTCCCTGTCATGGGTGGAGGAACTGCTTGCATTTCACAGTTTTAAAGAACCTTTTATGCGAAAGTGGATTTTCAAAACACTTCATTTGCACCAATATACTTGAAAACTTCATTTTCATAGCTCAAATTCCCAATATCTATAATCACCATACCCAAGCCCAACTTATCTCTGCACTCAAGAATAATTTCCATTTTACCAAGACTTTTTGAAGAATATTCCCATTTGTGTACTATTATACATCTAAATCATCTTTATTCTTTTTGACTTTAGCCAACAATGTCTTATGGTATGTTAGAACATCTGTTTTATCATCTAAATCTATTTTCATAAATTTGATCTTTTGTTCATACCAAAGTTGATTTTGATGATAGGGCAACTAGCTGTGCTTCAACTTTCTTAAGACCATTTAGGTATAAGCTTTTATTTTCAACACTAAGCAATTACAAAGTTGCTCTTTTGAATATCAATACAGTCCTTTTAATGTTGAGCATAAGATTCTTTGCACTCATATGAACAAGAAAGTACCTGAGTGTCTGATCCTGTGCTGTTGTTAGCCATGAAAGCATAGTTATCATTATCTTCTGAATGAGTTGTCCAGTCAACACATTCTCCATCAACTGTCACTAATGCTCTAGATTCTTCTTTCTTTCCAGATATGCTTTCATCTCTATTGCTAGTTCTTCTCCCTTCTCTATTCCCAGTATTCCATCCATCTCTCCTTCTATTCTCTTCCTTCGTTCTACACTCTCTGCAAAAACCCTGTTTTGTGCATTTGGAAGCATTCAACTTTGTTTTAATCAAAACCAACAGGTTCTTTTGCATCAAACAGTAGTTTTTCTACCAGTCTTCTTTGGAACTTGTTTATACTCCATGATGATCATTGCCACTGCCATTTCAAGTCCATTTCTTCTAGATCATATACAACAACCTGATCTAAGTCCCTCATGATCAGTTGAGGACAACTAGATTGACTTGCCAAGCAGGAATAATGATGATGTTGATGGTTGTTCATGCTTTAAAACAATGACCAAAAGTGGGACACACATAAGCATACTAACTTCATTAGTACTGTTGGTGTTTTAGAGACGGAATGCTATATTTTGCAAGTTGGATGATGATCGCAGTAAGCCTTTCACATCATTTCAAAGACTCTAGATTGTTGTACAATCAATCAAAAACTAAGACTGTCCAAGACCGTAGATTTGGTTCCTCATTATCAAGGAAACTTTAACCAAGCAAGAATGTAAGAGATCTCAAAAAACTTTTGATTAGCATCTTCAGTAGATACGCCTGCTCCATGAATCTCTAGCTGACTGAGTAGACTTTGGAATCTCTCATATCCTTTGTGAATTCCATCTGAGTTGGATACTGTGAATCCTTCAAATTGTTGCTTCAAGATGTACTTCTGCATCTTTTTGGATTCATCATTTCCACCAAATCTGGATTTTATGGCAATCCACATATCTTTTGCATCAGTCATTTTGTGGAATTTAGCTAGATGATCTTCTGGTATGGCCATCAGCAAGGTGGTCCTAGCTTTTCTTTCTCTCTCTCTTAGCACCATCTCTTCTGCAGTTTTAGGAGGCAAAATTTTAATCTGTCCTGTTGTATCCAGTGTGACTGATACAGGACCATTCCCATTTTGATTTACCTCACCAAATTCGATAGATCTGTATGTGGCCAGTAGTGTTCAATCTCATATCCCATATGTCATATTCTCTTTCCCCTTTTTGAGAATTGGTAAGTTTGATGGTTGAGACTGTTTGAGGAGTTTTGTTGTGTTGGTTTTGTTGATTTCTTGTGGAGGTGGTGGTGGTTGTGGGATTTCATCATGTGTTCCAGACATTAGATTAATTGTTTTCTTCTATTCAAAGTTTCTTACAAGGCTCCTGATACCAATTGTGGTTTCCCTTTTTGTGCACTGGAATCTTTGCACCTAGAAAGGATGATAGCAGATGTATAAAATAACAACAGACTATATTAGGAAAACAAATGACTTGAATACAATATGTTAAAAGCGGAATCTTAACACAATTACTAATAAGAATAATGATTAACAGAATAACAACTTTATGAAATATGTTCTTGATAGTCACAAGATTGCTACTAAGATATGTTGTATGATTTGTAATTGTCTATTTCATATATATCTAACTATGTCAATAGTTATTCTTTTATAGATCAAGGATAACCCTAAAAGTCTTTCATGACTTTCTGACAAATATCTCACAAATATCTTTTAAATATCTTCTTATCGGTACTAACTAATTTTACTACAAACGGTACTAACTAACTAACATTAACTATCACTTTGTACCTGTCGAACAAAGTATAAACTGTCCAGTACTAACTAAATTGTACTGTCGGTACTAAAGTTAAAAAAACATTAATCAAAACAATTGCAATGAGCCAACACATGGTAAAACTTCCACATACAAAACAAGCTTTATTTTACATCAAGTACACATCCTAGCTGTTGGGACTCGAATATTCTAGTTACTTTGATTTCCCCTAGGAATTTTATGGACCTGTACATTTCAGCATACTTAACTAGTTTCCTAACTGGTTTTTCTTGTTGTTTATGTTTAACAAATTCTATCTTAGCAACAGTAGGAAAAACAGTTTTCTTTTCTAACTTATCATCTAATGCTAACTCCTTAACTAATGGGGTATCAGGAGATTCTCTAACCTCATTAGAAGTATCTTTACTAACACTCTTACTAGGCTTAGGTCCATAGCCTTCAAACTCAGGCTGATGGAACTCCTCTAGACCAGAGTAGGACAAATCAAGATTTAGGGGTGAAAATAACCTTGTAGGGGGAGGTGGAACAACATTATAGCTTATAAACCCAACACCGTTTCTACTTTTATCAGTTATCTGACTCGCAATTAATTTGTCTAGACTCTTAAAAGCATTATCAAAATTTTCAATTTTAAGTTGAATGCTTTCTTTTTATTGCTTAAGCTTTTCTAACTCACTTTTAAGCATGCTAATTTTTGAGTCTTTATATGAGATATATCTTTCAAGTTGCTCACAAAATAGAACCTCATTCTTTTTGTAAAAGACAAGTTGTTCTTCTACAGATGCTAACCCTCTTTTATAAGTAGCTAGATTGAACTCAGATTTGTTAAACTCTATTCTTAAATCATCAAGTTGAGTTTTAAGAGTTTCAAAGCTTTTTAGACAGGTTTTTGAACAAGTTTTATCATTATGTACCTCAGAGTCTGAAAAAGCCATAAGAGCCATGTCTGTAGGGACTTCTTCATCTGCCATAAAGCTCCAGTCAAAACCAGCTCCATCAATAGCCAACATGGCTTTGGAAGAAATTTCTTCCACATTTATAGTCCTTCTAGAGCTGTCTTGATTCCTGCTCCTGTTATCTTGATTCCTAGGTCCTCTGCATTCCCTTGCAAAGTGTCCCAACTTGTGACAGTTGAAACACTCCACCTTTGACTTGTCATATCCAGCTGTGTCACTCCCATTGATAGTAATCTTTCTACCAGTTTTCTGGAAAAACTTTCTTGTCCTCATGCTCAGCAATGCTAACTGCCACTTCAAATCCATCTCTTCTAAGTCATCTTCATGGATTTGTTCAAGGTCCTCATGTACAAGTTGAGACCCGTTTGGTTGACTGGCCAAAAATGCATAAACAGTGTCATCACTTAAGTTAGCAGTACTAACTTGAGTACTAGCAGTGCTAACTTGAGTATTAGCAGTACTAACTCCATAAGCAGTATTAACTTCATTAGTACTGCTAGTAGATGACCTAAAAGCCAAGTTTTGAGAACTTTAACTTGAGCTTGAGCTTGCAGTTCCTTTAACCTCTTGTTTAACAATCTTGAAATTGTTGTAGAGATCATCAAAGCTCATTGTGTCTAGATCAGGTTTATTCCTCCAGACCACAACATGAGTATTCCACTCAGAAGGCAGACTTCTCAAAAATTTCAAATTAAGATCTTCTTATGAAATATTTTCACCAAGGACAGCCAACTGACTTACAATCTTCTGAAGCCTGTTAAAAATAGAATCAAGAGACTCTGTGCTTGGAGCACTAAAGTTCTCATACATTTGCTTCAGAAGAGTCTTCTAAGTCTTCTTTGTGGCATTATTACCACCAAATCTTGTTTGTATAGTAGCAAACAAAGTCTTGGCATCCTTTTACTGATTAAATGTTAGTAAATGTTCATTTAGAAGTGCCATTAGTAACATACTTCATGCCTTCACATCATTCTTCTTTTGAGTCTTTTCATCAGCAGTTACAGGACATGGTATTAATGTAGTTGAGGAACCATCAGCATTTGTTGTTATTTGAGCTGTTGGTTTGAATGAGTTTCCATTCTCTATGACATCCCACAGAGCATAATCTTGTACTTGAAAGTATTGCTCAAATCTTAGCTTCCACATATCATATTCACCCTGTTTGAGAAGGGGCAACTTTGTAGTAGTATTGATTTGGGCAGTTTCTAGATCCATCTCTTCCTTGTAAGTAAAGAGATCTTCTTGTTAGTTTCTTCTAGATCAAAGTTTCAGAACACAAGCTCTGATACCACTTGTTGATCCCAATCTAAGATCTATTCTTTATCTTGTAAAGATTAAGTTACTTTGGATAAATCCAAAACAACTATGGTAGAAACTTTGTGAATACTAAAGAGTATGTGGAATCTACTCTTTAATACTTAAAAGAATATTAATGAAACAGTAAACTTTAAGAACAATGATATAACTGAAAAGTTCCAATATTATTATTATGAATAATACGAGTACTCTGTGTAGTACTAGGGTTTACAACCTTGAAGCTATTACTATTTTACATACAATACCATAACCTAAGATCTCTTTTTATACACCAAGGAGTCCTTTACAAGATAACTACAGATATTCTATAATTCTAATCTTGAGCATATCATGTTCTAACTAAATATAATATACATTGAATAAGTTCAATACTTACCACTACATACGTCTTCTCATCCCTTTAGCAGTCCTTAATTCTTCATGTAGCAGTCTTAACACCTTCAGCATGTTAAGTTAGTACTGGCAGATACTAACTTTCTTCTAAGCATTACTAACTTATTTTATACGCAGTTTGCTAATCTTAAGCAGTTACTACGTCTTTGGCTTGGCAATACTAACTTGTATGATGGTTAATTTCCAACAGGTTAGATTAGAATTAAAAAATAAAAAAAAATATATTTTGTTAAAAGGTAAAATAAAAAAAATGAAGAAAAAAGTAAATATACAAAATTAAATATAAACTAATGTGTAGGGTGTATATATTCAAAAACGAAATTCAAAATTAAAGAGAATAATATGTGTGGCATGGTCCAGAGTTTACACATAAACCAAACGTTTGAGCCTGAATTTGTGAATCCTAGTATATTTGGTGATGAGCCCATTTTTAAATCTTATGCACCCATACCAAACATAGCATTTTAACCTAAATCCTAACTTTTAAAGCAAACCCCTCCAAATAAATGGGCCCTAAATACTTATACTTGCTGTAGTAAAATCACATGAAAAATAATAAAAGCAATCCCTAACACCTTTATAATATTGTTAGGCCTTGTTTGGTTCGCTGTAATCTGGTGTAATTTGATGTGAATGTAATCTAATTACATTACGTAAGCTTTGTGTAGAACGCAGGGAATTTTTATTCAGATTAATTACGTAAGCTGTTTGGTTTCCGTTGTCTATCTAATTGAGTCACTCCAGTTACAATAATTGTGTGAATTCTTATTATATGAGAAGTTTTTTTTTCTTGATAATATTGGAAGTTGGTTGAAAAGTTTTGAATAAGTCTTTATTTTAGAATTTTATACTTTAAACGCTAAAGCATCAATATTTAAAAAGTACTATTTATTGAGGTATAATTATTGCATAAGTAGTATGTTCTTTAGCACGAGCAACTTTACTAATCCAGGTCTGAAGAGGTCGGAAGTCAACACATTGTCTCTTATTCCAATCAGGATCAGGAATTGGAGGTCGCTCGGGTTTCTTGAAACCAGTCGCCTTGGAAATCTCCTTGTCAGCGGGTTGTTCTTCATTGTTTACACCATGTCAAAATTTAATTTTGTTGCACTCCCGAGTCACAACTGTATGACTTGTATCCTCTGCTAGGCAGACTTGCCAGCAAGGCTTATGTTGAGTGTGGGAGCATTTTAGATGTGCTTAAAGAATTATTTTCCTTTGACCTTGATATTTGGATGATTAGCTTCCTTGCTTGACTTTCTTCTTTTGTCCCACGGTCTGATACTACGCGGTAGGGGTCTTGATCTTTGTTTTTGTTTGTCTTCGACTTCTCTTCAACGTATAAGACTTACCATAAAAGCTACTTTTTTATAGTTAGCTTTATCATATGATTTGTTCTTCTCCATCTTGTCTATAAGTATCTTTGTAAGCTCAAACTCGGAGAGTGATGCGGCCGCCTCATAAGTAGACTTTGGTTGAGAGGAAGACCTTGCCAAGACTGCAGCTTCTAATGATTCTATGAATTTTCTCCCCACCCACCCACCCCCCCCCGCTATCAAAGGAGTTGCAAGTCTGAACTGCTTGAGGTAGAATCTGACGGAAGTCGAGTGATTGACTTATTCTTTAAGAATAGCTTCATTGATGTTTCAACTAGTTCTATGTAATCCCTATTCTCAGTTTGAGATTCTTATCTACTGTCAAATTTTGTGCCTGATGGCTCTTTTGGATAGCCATCCCAAGTTTGTTTATCAATGTAGCTGTAACACTCCAACTTTGGATCGCGCAACAGAAATAGGCAAATTGGGTGATTACTAAATAGCACAATACACCATGATAATAGAAAACGACCCAAATGAGACGTTTTACAAACATGTGTTCCATTATTAATGAGAGAAAAAGATGCGTTTAGGTCCACCTTCGGAATCGTAATCACAACAATCCAACATTTGAAAGGAATTTTCAAATTAAAGATATTGTTTAAAACACATTAAGATATTGTTTTTGATTGATAAGGAAAACATATGTTGTTTTCACCATAATCATCACGCACACGACATCCTCCATGCCCAACGTTGACTTCACTTACTTTGGTTACCTGGGATAAAACATGTTTAAAATGTCAACAAAATTGTTGAGTGAAATTCATAGAGTTTAAAATAATCATAGAAATCATATTTGGAACAATTATTAGTTCCGGGGGAAAAACATTGCAACGAATACAATGTATAACATCTCTTTTCTTTCATGCATTAAGCTCATGACACTGAACGTTAACAAACATATATCTTTTCATATGCCAATTTGCCCCAGAACAAGGTATTATTGTCATATACCTACTACTTCTAACACAAAAACGTCCGTTTGACAGGGTGACAAGATCAAAAACACTTTTCTAGGGGGGGGGGGTCTTGGTTGATCAAAATAAACAAGATATATCATTGTTAGTTTTAGTCGAGAGAATAGTAGAGTGAGGGAGAGATAAACAAAAAGAAAGAAAAATATTGAGATTAGAAAAGAAGGGAAAATAAGAATGAACATCACCACCCTCACGGGAGAGCTATAAGGGAGTCGTATTTATACTAAAATAAAAAAAAACAAACTTTTCGAGTTTACATAAATTGTCACACCCCAAATAGAGTCCCCTCCGATTTTAGCGTCGGGGGCGTGGGTCGTTCATGACTTCTCAAGTACAAAGCTTAAAGAACGAACCTCTAAGGGTTACGTTTGAAAAGTAAAACACCGTTGCATAAATTTAAAAATATTAATAAGTTTATATAATCATTGTTTGAAGATTCAAAAGATGAATTCTGGAAAAGATGCGGGTACTTTTTTTGCATTTGGTCTTCATGCTCCCAGGTAAACTCAGGACCTCTCCTATAGTTCCAGCGTACCTTAACGATTGGTATACGACTCTGGTTTAGATGCTTGACCTCACGGTCCATGATTTCAACAGGTTCTTTGATGAAATGTAGTTTGTCGTCGACTTGGATCTCATCCAACGGTATAGCGAGCAGTTTGTCAGCCATGCATTTCTTTAATTTAGAGACGTGAAACGTACTATGAACTCTACTCAACCTCTCTGGGAGTTCAAGATGATAGGCGACGGTTCCTACTTTGGCAATGATCTTAAAAGGTCCAATATAACAAGGGTTTAGCTTTCCCCGTTTGCCAAAATGTATCACTCCCTTCCATCGGCTGTACTTTCAACATGACGTTATCTCCTACCTTGAAACCAAAGTGGATTTCGTCTGAGGTCGGCAAGATCTTTGACGATCATGGCGGCTTGGATACGGACTCTGATTTGAACTATTTTCTCGGTCGTCTTGTAGATGATCTCTGGGCCAGTGAGCTGACTATCTCCAACTTCAGCCCAACAGATAGGTGATATGTAACACCCCACCCGAGAATGGGTCAAATGTCACACTTATGGCATCAAAACATACGCAAGCGGAAGACTTTATTCATTATATAGTTCAACAACATTCACCAAGAAAACTAAGGAAATAAGTTGTCAAATACATCATGCCTTCCAAACGAAATTAATTCAAATCTCCATAGTCTAAGCGAAAGACAACTTTAACTTCAACGTCTAAATGATTTTAAAAGAAATGGGAAAGCCATCATCGAGTCGGTCCACTAAGAGATCCTAAGCACTCTTCACTCATACCCAGCTTCCCTCTTATTACCTGCCGCGAAGAAAAGAAAATGCGGCTGAGCTAAAGCTCAGTGAACAGATATAATCGAAACAGATAGATCAAACATAAGTAGTAAACGAAATGAAATTAGAGATTTCATATACCATCATAACTGAACGAATAAGTAGCCAACAATACATATAGAAATGCCCCACGAGCTCGAAACGAAAGTCTAAAGCATGACACACGCTTAGACTAAATAATCATATATCTCATAGTAAGTTGTACAAGGGAGTTGCAATCTCCACATGTACCGAAACGAAAGTGCAATGGGGTGTTGGCACCACACTAAGCCATGCACTAAAACTGAACTAAACAAAGTACCTAGGATGCATCCATACGCTCCCTACAAATCAAATCATATATGGCCAAGTGCATAATAGAGCACACAAAACAAAAGGGAGCGCCGTGGACTGATCACACCGCCACAGACAGTGTCACGCCATTGGTGCCTCAATGACGCAGCCATGGTACCTCCATGGCTAGTTAGCTTGGGCATCGGAACAGAACAAAGGTTTCATATAGCATATCGAAACGAAACATATTATGTCCAAAGAAGATCATGTCTAAACAAAACGGATAAGTTCATATCATGGCAATATCAAATGAAGCATGTATCAAACGAATTCAAAGGGCTCAACGAAGTTATCAAATATGGTTGCAACAAATAACGAATCATAGGATGAGAAACGTAAATAAGGATTTCAGCGAGGCAAATAGATACGGAGCAAAAGTCATGAGAATCCTTAAAAGAAATGATGGAATATTTGTACCTTAAAAGCAAACCAATGCGTACTCGAAAACACAACATACTCCCGTCTTAGATTATCTAATTACTTAGGAATCAATTTTCTTACCAAAGTTTAAACTATTATTAGTATTATGTTTTCTTATCACGTACTTATTAATTCATTAGTATTTAATGTTACAATTTTAATCACAATAGGTAGCTTCGTAATTTGTTCTATAAATGATTTTGTATATCCTTGTCATTCAGTGGATTTACGCATGTCATATTTATATTTGTGGCGCTTGCTATCGAGTCATCAACTACGATGAAGTTCATTATTTGAGCTATAATTTTGATGGCATAAATGATACTATAGTATGATACTAGCAATGCTTATCTGATTAGTCTCAAAAAGGAAAAATATTCAATTTATTTAGTTTGTTACAATGGATTATTGCTCAAATTATTATTAATAATATTATTTTTTAATATGCCTACCCTTCAGTTGAGTTTGTTTCAGTGGCTTACGCTTAGTATATCTAGTATGTGCATATATTAATTATCAGCGGCAAATTGTACTTATTTACAAATGGAAACATGTTTTCATGCTATGTGATATGGCCTGCATTTGTTAAGCTGGAAGAACTTCATGATAATACGATTCCGAAATGACAAAAGCATTGTTATTTGTAAAGCCAAAACATTTTCATAACCCAAAACAGTCTTATAACAAAAAGTTTCCAAAACAATTATTTTCTTCAAGTATATGAACATTAACCTCTCATGTTTCATTACTACTCCCAAATTTTATGTCTAGTTACGTATGCATGCAGGTTTCGTCTTAGTGCTACATTAATACGTACCATGCTTCATTTTGAGACTTTTTAATTCTAGCTTAGCCATTAGTCACCACCTAAAAATCGTGGATATGGTGTTACCATATAAGTTTTTTTGTTTCATGATTCATGACATGTTTTATACTTGCTCCTCATTCATCATTGATGGTGAGTTCTTATATCTTTCATATTATCCTATTAGTAGTTAATAAGACTGGCTTATGATTAAATGTATATTATGCATTATAATTGAGGGTTTATGATATACCTTATGGTGCTGACAAAAACATGCTAAACGAAACCGAAACCGAAACTAAACACGAACACGAACACAAACACGTGGACCAATTCGAATACGAACACTAATAGATTCAACGAAGTACAATCGAAACCCAGACCAATAGTACACGCTTGCCAGACACGTATCAGTTCAGAACCAAACCCTCCAACCAATCAAAACCAAACTGCAACCCGCACACGAACAGATCCAACCGACCCTAAGCACGAAACGCAACCCGAACCAAACTCGAGAACGAGCAAGGTTAATGTGAACCTAATACTGAAAGTACGCTAGTTTCGAGTTCTCGAAACAAAATTTGGTGGTTAAGATCAGAACTTGTTTATGAGTTGTTTTAAGAGTTTATGCAGAGAATGAATAGGGATGTGCATATATGGGATTGGAGCATGTAACAGACTACACGATTATTAAGGGATTTGAGATAGTTATCACTTATGTAGAGTATCTCTTGACTAAGTAAATTTGAACGTGTGCAAATTTGCATTTATTCTTATCTTCTTGATATATTTAGTAGTTTTCTTTATTATCTATGTGCTAATAAAAATATTAGGCAAAGTAGTACTAGATAATTAAATACCGGAAGTAATGTACATTTGCTTCATGCGGTTCTCTTTATTTGTGTATACGAAAGTTTTTCTTATAGTTTGACATCTCCAACTTCAGCCCAGTAGATAGGTGATGGACACTTGCACCCATACAACGCCTCAAAAGAAGTAGCCTTAATGCTGGTATGGTAACTGTTGTTATACGAAAATTCTACCAATGGTAAGTGTCTATCCCAACCTTTTCTAAATTCGAGTACACAAGCATGTAACATGTCCTACAACGTCTGAATGGTTCTCTCACTTTGACCATCGGTCTCTGGATGGTAAGCTGTACTTATATCCAATCGAGTACCTAATGCTTTATTAAGGGACTTCCAAAAATGTGAAGTAAATTTCCCATCACGATCAGAAATGATCGAAACTGGCACTCTGTGACAACCCGAGAATTTTCGTTTAATAAATTAGCCGTTTCCGTGTAGTAATTTGAATTTTTATGAGTTTCGTTTAGCTTTACCGTTTAACCGGGAAGTTGTTCCGTTATTATCTGAGAATCATCGCCGGGAGCGAACCGAGGCACCAAACATTGTAGTATTATGGCAATAGCCACGTTTTTATGTTTTAAGGCAATGTTTAAAATTTTGTAATTTTCCGTGATACCGTTACTCGATTCGTTATTTACGTGATACGTGTTTTAATCTATACATATGCATGTGTATGCAAAGGCTTTAGAAATTAAATGTTTTTTACCACTAGTTCCCTAGAAAGTGGGAACCATTTTGGTCCCCCCTCTCCTATTTTGGTCTCTTGTAACCGGATATGAATGTATATGTTTACATAGGATTCAAATTTGAAATCATTCCTAGACAAGCTTCCATGATCCTAGCAACCATATTTGTCCTAACTCTCATTTGATAGGTGGATCATTTTGGTCCCCTATTTCTTGTCCCCCAAACCAAACGGCACACACACATATGTATGTGTGTGTGTGTGTGTGTGTGTGTGTGTGTGTGTGTGTGAAACTTGGTCATATAACTTGAGTTAATATCTTACATTTCATATTCATTCTTCCTACACACACCAAAAACAATTCTCTTGCATTCTCTCTCTAAAACACACGAACAAACACAAACTCTTACAAAAATCATACATTTTTCATTTTTAATCATTTACATTTGAAGATATATTGTTCGAGTTGATTGTTATTTCATCCGGGTATTTTAT